>PVIU01007891.1:0-87879 GCA_004026605.1 Ondatra zibethicus | reverse complement strand
ACCTCCCCACCCCTCCACCCTCCCCCTTCTTCTTTGAAAGAGGGCATGGTGCCCTGCCCTGTTGGAAGTCCAAGGCCCACCCCCATCCCTCCCGGCCTAGGAAGGAGTGCATTCAAAAAGACTCGGTTCTCAAAAAGATAATACATGCAGAAGACAGAAAATGGTAGTAGATGTGGGATTCCTCTTGTATGCTGTGAATATTTTTTTTTAACCATTGGTTAATAAAGAAGCTGCTTCAGCCAATGGCTTAGCAGTGTAAAGCCAGATAGGAAATCTAAACAGAGATATGGAAAGAGAGTAGACAGATTCAAAGTGACACCATGTAGCTGCCAAAGGAGAAAGACCCTTTCGGGTAAGCCACAGCCTTGTGGCAATACATAGATCAATAGAAATAGGTAATTTAAGATGTAGAGTTAGAAAGAAATATGTATGAAGCAGTGGCCAAACAGTATTGGATTAATATAGTTTCTGTTTGATTATTCAGTTCTGGGTTTCTGGGAAGTGAATAAACAGTCACCGGCTATACCTGGTGGCTCGGCTCAATATAGTAATTAAATATTCCTTCTTCCTAATATCTACACCAGCACTCGTCATAATTTGGTTTGTTTGTTCGATTGGTTGGTTAGTTTTAATTTTATCTTAGATTTTCTTAATGGAGTAAGAAGAAACAACAACAACAAAAAAAAAACCCTGGTTTTAATTTGCCTTTCCCTAATGGCTAAGAATGTTAAATCTTTTAAAAATGTTTGTCAGCCATTTGTCTATAATTTTCTGTAGAATCTTCTGTTTATTTTTGTACCCCATTTTTTGATGTTTTGTGTTTTGAGGTATTTATATATTCTATTTAATAACACTGTCAAGTAAGTAACTGGCAAAGATTATGTCCCAATCTGTATTCTACCTCTTCACTCAAATTACAGTGTTTGTTGCTGTACAAAACCTTTTTACTTTCTTAGTATCTCATTTATCAATTGTTGGCCTTAAGACCTGTGCTAATGGGACCTTGTTTAGAAAGTCCTTTCCTGTGTCATTAATGAGTACAATTATATTGCCTACATTTCATTTTTCAGAATCAGGGTATCTGATCTTTTGATGAGGTTCTTGATTAATTTGGAGTTGATTTTGTACAGAGTACAAAATAAGGATGGGGGTTCATTTTTTTTAACGTGCAATCACCCTACTTTGAGCAATAGCATTGATTAAAAATTTTGTCTTTTCTTCATTGTGTGCCTTTGGCCTGTATGTCAAAAATCAGGTGACTTTGGAAGAATAGTCTTTTATGTGAGTACTCATTTCTATACCATTGTTTAGCTTTATGCCTGTGTCTTCCTGTTTTAATTACTATAGCTCTGCAGGATAGCTTAAAATCAGAGATGATAATGCCTCTAGCAGTATTTCTACTGTTCAAGATGGCTTGTGTTATTCTGTGATTTTATTTTTGTATTAAATTTAATATATAATTTTCAATACCTGGGAAGAATTACATTGTCATTTTGAAAGGGACTATGCTGAATCTCTAGATTTTGTTTTATAGGATGGGCATTTTCACAAATTAATCAGACCAGCACATGATCAGGAGAGCACCTTATATTTTCTGATGCCATTATCAATATCTTCATTGTCTTGTCTTTTTGCAAAATTCTTTCATTTTCTTGATTAGATGTAATCAGAGGTTTTTTGTTATAGTGAATGTATTGTTTCCTGATTTCTTTCTTGACATGTTTGTCATTTTTATATTGGAAGGATACTTGTTTTTCTGTGTTCATTTAAATGGTGCTAATTTGCTGTATATGTTTGTTAAATTTAGAAATTTTGTAATGGATTCTTTAAAGTTTTTATGCATATAATTATATCACCTGCAGGGAATATTTTGTTCTCTTCATTTCTTATTTGTAGCCCCTACTGTTTCATCACTTGTCTTTTGGCTGTAGCTAAGATGGTAAATACTGTATTGAAGAGGTATAGGCATCTTTGTATTATTCCTGATTTTAATAAAAAAACTTTTTATTTGCTTAGCAATATTTTGGCTATAGGTTTGATGTATATTGTATTCATTATGTTTAGGAATGTCACATGTACTCAAAGGTCCTCAGAATTTTTTTCATGAAAGAGTGTTGGATTTTGCCAAATTACTTTACTTTACCTATTGAGATGCTCATTTGCCTTATGTCCATGAGTTTATTTTCATAGTTATGACTTGAGTATGTTGAGCTGATGAAACCAACACAATTATGGTAATTTTATGATTAAATTCTGGTGTGTTTTGAGCCTTACCATGAAAGTTTCAATTTCTACAGAAATAATTTAAGTATTAAATTATCGTATACTTCTATATGTAGAAATATGTAATTATCATAAGACTGTGGTTTATATTCTAATTGTCATAAATTGCCTAGCACTTGTCCACTCTGTCTACTCATTTCTATCTTTAATTTTAAACACCACACACACACACACAGTTTTCCCAAATATCAATATTCAGACTCTATTTATTTTTATTACATACATTAAATCCACCTAAATAAATAGCAAGCCTTTCAGAGAGTGTGTATAAACACACATACATAAATACATATATTGATGTCTTTTATTTCATTTAAAATGTCTTAAAAGTAGAAACTGTAACATAGCTTATAGTAAAGAATTGATTTGTATAATATGCTTTAATAAATCATCCATCACTGACAAATTACCTCCCTCTGCTGAAGCATAAGGAGACACAATTAATCCCTAAAGCATCTGGCTTAATTTTGAAACAGTGTTACACATATGCTTTGGTATGACTGGGTAAAACATATAATGTCTTATGCAGCAAACCTTATTTATTTATTTATTTATTTATTTTGGTTTTTTGAGACAGGGTTTCTCTGTAACTTTGGAGTCTGTCCTATAACTAGTTCTTATAGACCAGACTGGCCTTGAAATCACAGAGATCCCCTGCTTCTGCCCCCGAGTGCTGGAATTAAATGTGTGTGCCACCACCACCCAGCATGCAGTAAATATTAAATCACATTTGAAGAAGATCCTCAATGAGTCCTAGAAAATAGGATGGCCATATAGAATATTAAGATTAATCCTTTATAATTTAGATATTTTACTCTTTGTGAATATTATTGAATTGCAAATAAAATTGCTCTGTTGAAATCATATTTTCCTCTGTGGTACCTTCCCAAGTTCTTACATTAATATTTCTATAACTATATCAAGTATTTCCATTTCATTTTGGAGATAATACAATTGATTTAAAATATCTTCAGCCCTTGTTACATATCTTAACATATGATGTTAAGAAACATCAAGATAGTAACATGATATAATTATATTTTTAAACTAGGGTGTTCAAGTGAAGTCACTGCTTTGTTGAACTGAAGTCTTCTAGTAATCAAATTAAAATATGCAAATTAGATAAATTCAGCATTATACTAAACCAAAATAACAACAGCAATCTTACTTAGCATTAATTGATTAATGCTACTAATTCTATTTGAATATACATGAAAACATGTATTATAAGATGTAATATATCGAATAATGCAATGATCTCTAGAATATAATAGAAACACAATTATATCTAAAGCCTATGTCAATCCATTTGTCACAAAAATGGCATATCTTTTTGAATAAGATATAACAAAATATTTATATCTCTTAATAAATATAAAGACAATATATTTGTTCTAACACTGATCACATATAAATATTGAACAGAGACAATCTATAAAGTTCATAAAAGTTGAGTCCTTCAACTAGTTCTGTATTAAAACTTTCCCAGGATGTAATTGAATATAAGTAGCAGTAACAGCTTCTGGGCTTACCTAGTGATTCAAGAAGTAACTAAGTTTATTTCCAGTGAATGCTTGACATTTTTACTTGAATATGAAATTGTAACTGAACTTATTTATGCAAAAACTACCTATAAGCACATTCTCCATCAGGAATTCACCATAAAACTGTTATTCTGCCTTTTCTCCCATGTTATATGCTTCAGACTCTACTTGAATCAATTAGCAAGAAAGAAACATTCAATTTCCAATTCATTTGTTCATGTTTCACTTTCTAACAGTAGGTAAAAGTATAAAAAGAAATACTCATTTTTGATATAGTCTAAACAAAAGCAAAGTTAAAAGAGAAAGATTTAAGAAACTTTGGTATATGCATTGTAATTCTCCATATCAAAACAAAGTCTGTTAAAAAATAGCAGTAGGGAAATCTTTATAAATAATGTGGATGAAGATATTCTACATCCAGTTCTTAAATTATAGCTGCATCCAGATTAAAGAAAAACTTCTGATATGGAAGTACACTTTACATCCTCTGGCAACATCTTTTTTTATTGCCCTGGAAACTGATGTTGAATTTCCTGAATAATTACATAAATAAAATATGTACTTTACTTATTTGTGTGTCCATATTTAGTGATATATTGTGCATGTAACTCTCAGAAATATGATTTATGATACTTTATATTACAACAGAGGGGTGTTTACTTGAAATATGTACTTGAATAATATCATATGAAATGATGTTATTTGATATATATTCAGACATGATCTGATTTTTTACAAGAAAATATAGGCTAAAAACATAGTTTCAATTAAATCATTTTGAGAGCACTCCTAATTGGATTTTCAAGTTTAAGTGATGTAACAGACTAATGTACACAAACATATAAATTATATTTATTTTATTCTCTAATATGATGCCTGGGAGCCAGATATAACTGTGAGTTGGCTAGCACTACCTTCAAAACACTATAAAGCAAATACACATTGTGCAAACCTAAAACAAAATGTTCAGTATGTAAAGAAATTTTAGTTCAATTCTAAAGTCCATCAACCATGCATTTTAACTGTTTTTCTTGGATAGTATGTACTGGTATTGATACAAGCTAAAAATATATAAAGATACATTCTTATAGTTACTGCCTAGTTATAATTATGAAAATTTAAAAAGGAAATAAATATTTCTTCATGACCAGGTCCAGGTTTGGAAAGTATCACCTCACTGTTTTAATCTTATTTTAACAAAATTCTTGGTAAATTCACTAAAGATGGAAGTCCACAGGATTTGTATTTATCAATTTCAGCAATCATATGATTATCAGGTGGCCTAATATATGGTAACCAGCTCATGGAGCTGTAGTATTAGTACAGTAAAAATGAAAAAAAATGGCCATTCTAACAAAAACAATCTACAGATTCAATGCACTCCCCATTGAAATGCCAAAATAATTCTTCACAGATCTTGAAAGGACAATTTTCAGCTTCATATAGAAACATAAACCCCAGAAAATATAAAACAATCCTGAACAATAAAATTACTGCTGGAGATATCACCATCCCTACTTTCAAGTTGTACCACAGAACTTGAGTAAAATAACCTGTATGGCATTGGAATAAAAACAGACATAATGATCTATGGAATCAAACTGATGATCCAGACATAAGTTCAAATATCTACAGGCACCTGATATTTGATAAAGAAGCCAGAAATGTACACTAGAAAAAAGCATCTTTAACAAATGGTGCTGGTCTAACTGGATGGATTCATGTAGAAGAATGCTAATAGATCCATGCTTATTTCCTTGCACAAAAGTCAACACAAAATGCATCAACATCTTTAATATAAAACCAGATGCACTTAATGTTTTAGAATAGAAAACAGGAAAGTACTTGACTTCACTGAAACAGCAAAAGACCTTTTGAACAGAATACACCATTATCACAGCCACTAAGAAAAAATTAAGGGATCTAATGAAACTGAAATGCTGCAAAGCAAAGGGCACTGTCATTTGGACAAAGCATCAACCTATGAAAAGAGAAAAGACTTTTAACAACTTTAAAACTGATAGAGATCTACTACCCAAAGTATATAAAAATTAAAAAAACTAGGTATCAAAAAAACTAATAACCCAATTCCAAATGGGATACAGAACTGAACAGAGAATTTTGAAAATAAGAAACTCTAATGCCTGAGAAACACTTAAAAATGTTCAATGTCTTTAGTTTTCATGGATGCGGAAATTAAAATTACTTTGAGACATTATCTTACACCTGTCAGAATGACTAAGATCAGTAAAACAAAAGACAATTCATACTGTATTAAGGGAAAGACTCATCCATTGTTGGTGGAAGTGCAAATTTGTTTACCCCCTATAGGTTTTGCAGTTCCTTGGGAGGATGGAAATCAACATACTTCAAGGTCCAGTTATAGTACTGTCCTACTTAGGCATTCTATTGCTACATGATCAGACAACCTGTATTTGTTACACTTCCATATCACTCATTATCAAAGGTGTTAATACAGGAAATCAAGCAGGGCAGAAATCTGGAGACAAGAGCTGATACAGAGGCGATGGGGGATTGCTGCTTTGTCTTGCTCCTCATGGCTTGCTCAACTTGCTTTCTTATAGACCTCAGGACTACCAGTCCAGTACTACCAAAATGGGTTAGACCTTCCTTTTTCAATCACTAATTAATAAAAAACTCTACAGGCTAGCCTACAACCTGATTTATAGATGGATTTTCTTAATTGAGGTTTCTTCCTTTCAGATGACTCTACTTTGTGTCAAGTTGAGATAAAATTAAACAGCACAAGCACTCTGGGCATATACCTAAATAAAACTTCATTCTACCACAGAAGCACTTGATCAACTGTATTCACTGTTGTTTTATTCTCAATAGCCAAAAAGCAAAAACAACCTAAATGCCCTTCAAAAATGAATGGATAAAGAAAATGTGGTATATTTGCATAATAGAATATTACTCAACCATTAAAATATTAAATCATGAAATTTTCAGGTAAATGGACAAAACTAGAATAAAAATCCTGACTGAGATAGGCCAGGGCTGGAAAGACAAATAGGGCAAATAATCATTTAAATGTGGATATTAACTTTTAAATCACTGATAATCAAGCTAAAATAAATGGAACCACAGAGGGTACATACAGAGTAAGTTACTGGGTTGGGGCATGTCTCCCTAGGAAGCAAAACAGAATATATTGTTATGGATGGATGAGGGGCATGGAACAAGTGGATCAAGTAGGGAGGGGGGAAAGGGGAAGAGGGAATGATGAAATATAGGGAGAGACATAAAACGAAGGGACATTTGATGGGAGTAAGACAATCCTAATTAATCTTATTAAATAAAAAACTGGAATGAAATATTAGGGGGTGAAAGCTGAAAGAAAAATCAGAGAAGCAGAGGAGCCAGCCACTAAATTTCTTACCTCTCTAAATGTTGAGACTGAATAGGCAAGATCCTGTTTATGAATCCTCAGACTGAATACTGTCTCTATGAAACCTCAGACTGAATTCTGAGTTCCTGTATCCTCCCACCTTATATTCTTCTCTCCACTCTGCCATATCACTTGCTGTCTACACCTCCCTAGTGTTAGGAATATAAGGTGGGAGCCACCAGTGCATTGATTCTATTACTCTTTTAGACTGATTCAATCCTGTGTATCTTAAACTCAAAGAGATCTATCTGCCTCTGTCTCTCATGTGCTAGGATTAAAGGTATGTCCCACCACTGCCTGGCCTGTATGGATAACTAGTGTGGCTATTTCTGCACTCTGATCATCAGGCACAAACAAAATATCACCACATTTCTTCTTTTTTGTCTAAAATTAAAAAGGTAATAACTAGTATAAAAACTATATACAATAAGTAGAATAACTATATACAGCATGCACAGGCAAAAAATACATCAATACCACAAATATTTGACAAACTCAGAGAAAATATTCCATTATCTTTCTTAGTTTTGTGAGTCCAAAAGGTTGTACCGAATTCATTTTTTATTCTAACTTGCATTGGCACATTTCTATATCCCCCCTTTCTTTTTAAGTGAGATCTCTGAATCTAATCTTATTTGAACAGCATTTTTCTGGACCATTACCAATAACAAATTATACCCAAACCCCCTTCAATGATGATAAGTATCCATGACCCATCTTTTGGAAATTTTGGCAAAGATTTATAGACTATTTCCTGCTAATTGGGGACACTGGTAAACTTTGGGGGATGCTGAGAAAATTCAGAATTATGGTCAAGTCCTGACTGGAGTATTCTGTGAGGCTGAATGGTCTCAGCCAGCAGCCTTGAAGCTATTCTGGGTGTAGAACTCAGGAAACTGCAACAGTGATACTCAAAATTTTGAATCATCTGGTCATCTGCTTCCTTGAGAAATGTTTTGGGGGGGTCATCCTTGATCAAACCTGATTTTCTTAACTGAGAACAAATCCAAAGTCTCTCCTTTCCTGTGAAAATAAAAGCAGAGCCTCTTATCAAAAGTAAAAATGAAATCAAGTCATTTCAAAATACATAGGTTGGATTAATCCAGAAACAGTTATAATCAAATGTCTCTTAGCAGCTGTTTCTCCTTCCTCAGTAATCAAACAATTCAATGATAGCACAATAACATACAGTTTCCAGACTCTATGCGTATTTTCCATCTTTACATGGCTTTTTATATTATTTTACTCTTTTTTAAATGCTTTAATTTTATTATTTTAAAACATTTTATTTCTTTTAAGACTGTCTATACCTTCTCTTTACTCATCCAAGCCTATGTACATTTTAAGCACTCTGTAAACCATTTCTACATTTTTTGCCTGAATATATTTTTTACTGCACATCTCTGTCTTTTTCTGTAAATATTAGTCTTTAAACTGCTAAGAGGCATGGCTAGGACAAAAGCCGTGGCTTTGGAAGCTGGCTCTTTCCCATTCCTTAGCTTTCTGAGAGTCTAGACTTATGTTGAAGGTCCTAGCTGACGCTGTGCTTACCAATCCAGCTTTGGCAAGTTTCTGAGTCCATGCTGCCGCCGAGTAGTGTGCCACCTGCTGCTCATAAACCTCATTTAAGTATTTGGTGGAAAGGTGTCTTAAAAGAGACATGTGAATTTTGCTGGTAGTATGGAAACCTAATAAATTAGAAGCTTGCTAACACACACATACACAGAGAGAGAGAGACACACATACAGTGCAATCTAAATGAAATATCTAAATAATGGGGATCACTGAGCCCCAATTGACATCTCTTGTCACCAAATGAAGCTTCTAGAACTGGTATTGGGTCACATCTAGTTGAGTTGTTGTTCAAAGCAGTTCTACAGGAACCCCCAAACAATCCAGGCTCTAGCCAAGTCTGCAGGTTGCTCTCTACAAAGTGATGGCAAGGCACTATTGCTGAAGAACACCTCTACAACTCATTGAAAATAGAAATATCAGACTGTTACCTACATACACATTTGACCATTGTGGTCCACTGTCTTTGGTACAGGTTAGTACTATGTATTTCACCAAAGGAGAAATGTAAACGCTAACCCTTTCATCTATAGTGATATTCGACTGGCAATACATGCTAGGGCAATGGTGGCACAAACCTTGTGGAATTGACCAACCAACATCTAATTTTACTTAAGGCCTCCTCCATATGATGTAACACAACACATAAAAAATTGCTTGGGTTACCTGAGACTAAATAGTCCAGGGACCTAGAGTCAAACATAATATTACTTTAAAAAAAGAAACAAGAAAGAAATATAGCAATAAAATGACTAATAGCATTCTTCCATACTCTTAGATAAGTACCTTGCTTAACTCTCATCAAAGAAGTATCATCCTATAGCACATGGGAACAAATACAGAGATCAATAGCCAGGCATTATGCAGAAAGTGAATGCATTAGTCAGGATTGTTTTGAGTAACAAAACTTACAGAATCAATGAATCTCTCTTTCCATATATATATATATATATATATATATATATATGTATGTATGTATGTATGTATTTTTGGAGAATGACTTAGAGGCTATAGCACAGCTAATCCAACAATCAATGCCTATAAACTGAAGGTCAAAAAATCCAGTAGCTCTTTAGTCCACAAGACTGGATGTCTCAATTGGTCTTCGGTATATGCCAGGGTCACAGAGAAGTAGGCTCTAATACTACTAAAAGAATGGACTTGCTTGTGAGGCCAGAACAAGCAAGCAAAGAGCCAAAGCTTCCTTCCACATTGCCCTTATATAAACTTCCAACAGAAGACATGGCTCAAATTAGATGTGTGACTTCCCAGTTCTTACATATGTATTTAAAGTCTCTCCTCCCATCTCAAAGATCCAAATTAGAAGAGTAACTTCCCATTTCAAATTAAGCAAATATCCTTCACATGTATGCCCTTCAATTTTAGTGTCTTAGTAAATTCCAGATGTAGCCAAGTTGACAACCACAAGAGGTATCATGGTGAGAGTCCTGGGAACATCCAGTTCTAAATAAAATGGCTCCATCATATTCTTCCCCCAGTGTTCAGGGGAACCTGTGGAAATGGAAACAGAAAGAGTGAAGGTGTGTAAGGGTCAGAGGATATGGATGACACCAAAGAAACAAACCCCTCTAAATCAACTGATCAAAGGTTATATGAACTCAGAGACCAAGGTGGCAGATACAGGTCCTGCATAGTTCTGCACCAGATGAGATTCTAGGCTTGAAAAGAGAAGTAAACACGTGCCCCCATCTTTAACACAGAAGCAATCTTCAATTGATAGACATTTTCAAATAAAAATTTTGTTTACTTCAAGAAAGACTCATTGGGAAAAAAGAAAAGAAAGCAAACTACTCTTAAAAATTGACTGCATGTATATGCCTAGCAGTAGATGATCAGCAGAAAACAAACTTAATGGCATTTCTGGAGGTTCCTTATCTCACAGTTTCAACAGGGCTTTCCACATTGTTTTTATTAATTTAAATCTTTTTATTTTATTTTTTAATATGTATCATTTCTTCTCTCCTTTTTTGAAAGCTTTATTGAAGTAAAATTACTTTTACTAAAAATCTATATATTTACTATGTACAATTTGGTGGCTTTGATAACATTCATATGTGTATGGATAAAACCTATCATGATAATTAAAGTAATAACATGTTTGTCTTTCCAAACTTTTTCCCTTTTGTGTGAGAAGTGAGAACACATTACCTAAGGTGTTTTTCAATATGGTGTTCAAATGATCACTGTTGATCTTTGTCACAGGAGCTTTATACCCATTAGAGAATTATTCTTTCTTTTTCTTCACAGACCCTGCCAGACTCCACCCAACTTTAAATTTCTGTAAGCTTGACTATTTTAGATACCTCATAGGAATGGGATCCCATAATAAATGTGCTTCTGTGCCTAGCTTATTTCACTTGGCATAATATCTTTTGGGTTCTTCTGTGCTGTACTCAGCAGGATTTCCTTCTTTTTCAAGGTAGAGTAAATATTACTGTATGAATTACAATCTTTATTATGCTTTGCTTTTATAAAATATAATCATATATTTATTTATTGGAGGGTGACAGTGAATGCTAAGGCTCTCATGTGGAGATTAAAGTGTGTGGAATAGAGAGGCCAACATGTAGAACTTGGTTCTCTCCTATCATTTGGGTCCTAAAGGTCAAATTCAGGTCTTTATATTTGGGACAACCACCTTTTTCTGATGAGTCAGTTCACTGGCACCTTTTTATTTGGTGATAGACAATCAGGTGATTTCCATATCTTGACAGTTGTGGATGCTGCTGCAGTGAGGGTGAGAATGCAGTTATTTGAAATCTTGATTTCAATTCTTTAGTTAAATACCTAGGAATGGCATTATAGTTTATGATATGGTTTTGAACCTCCATACTCTTTATCACAATGGCTTTATTAGTAACATTCTCATCATCAGTGAATGATTGAAATTTCTGTACTTATTTTTCCCCCTTAGATTCTAACAGCCATCTGAACAGGCAGGAGTTGATAACTTATTGAGGTTTTTGTTTTTGTTGTTTGTTTATTTTGTTTTGTTATTTTGTTTCTTATTCTTTCATAAATTGTATCCCTATTGAAGTTTCTCCTCTCTCCCCTCCATCATTCTCTCCTTCTGCCCCTCCTCTTGCCCTAACACACTACACACTCAGTCTCTCCTCAAAAAATAGTAGGACTTCAAGGGACATCAATCAAACATAGCATAATATGCTACAGAAAGTCCAGGTATATGCAATTATATCAAGGCTGGATGAGGTGACCCAGTATGGGAAAAATGATCCCAGAGCAGACAAAGGAGAGAACATTCTCTCCCACTGTTAGGAAGCCAAAAGAACATCAAGCCATTCAGCCATAACATATAAGAGGAGAACCTAGGTCAGACTCTACAGGCTCCCTGATCTCTCTGAGCACACATAAGTCTTGCTCAGTTGATTCTCTATGCTGCGTTCTCATGGTGTCCCTGACCCCTCTGGTTCCTCCAAACTTTCCTTCCCGCCTTTTTCAGGACTCCCTGAGCTCTGCCTAATGTTTGGCTCTGAAATTCTGCATCTGCTCCCATCAGTTGCTGGTTGAAATCTCTCTGGTCTCTTTGATGAGAACTCTACTAGGCTCTTGTCCCAAAACACTCTGCATGCAGGAAAAACTGTATGTTTAAGGTTTCGTGTGTGTTGGCCTTATCTAGTTAAAGAAGATGACCAGTTCACTCTGTCATCTATCATCCATTATTAGGAGTCTTTAGGAGGGTTACTTTCATAGACTCCGTTGCTCTAGGTTTCCACCTTGCTCACAAAATACCTCCCAATTCCAGTTGTTTCTCCCAGTATTTTCTTCCTCCCTTTCTCCACTTGATCCCTCCTGTACTCAATCCCACCTGTCCATGAGTTTACCCGCTAAACCTAATATTTTTCCCATTCCAAGGGAGATCCTTCTGTACCCCTCCCCAAGCCCTACTTGTTACATAGTCTCTCTTGGTCTGTGGACCATAGCAAGATTATCATTTACTTTACACCTACTATCAACTTATGAATGAGGATGTGCTAATTTGTCTTTCTTGGCCTGGGCTACCCCAATCAGGATGATGTTTTCTAGTTGAGAATTCAGTATCTTGCAATAAAATATGTGTGCTCATATATATATTTGATTTTTATTGAGCTCTACATTTTTCTCTGCTTTCCTCCCTGCCTCTCCCCTCCCTTTCAACACTGTCCCAAGGTCTCCAAGCTCCCAATTTATTCAGGAGATCTTTTCTTTTTCTACTTCCCATGTAGATTAGATCCATATATGTCTCTCTTAGAGTCATCATTGTTGTCTAGGTTCTCTCAATTGTGATTTGTAAACTAGCTTTCATTTTTTTTTTGTCTAAAAACCACTTATGAGTGAGTACATGTGATAACTGTCTTTCTGGGTATGGGTTACCTTACTCAAAATGATGTTTTCTACCTCCATCCATTTACCTGCAAATTCCAAGACGTCATTATCTTTTTCTGCTGTGTAGTACTCCATTGTGTAAATGTACCACATTTTCCTAATCCATTCTTCAGTTGAGGGGCATTTAGGTTGTTTCCAGGTTCTAGCTATGATGACAAACAATGCTGCTATGAACATATTTGAACACATATCCTTCTGGTCCTATTGAGCTGCCTTTGGGTATATACCCAAAAGTGGAATTTCTGGGTCTTGAGTAATGTTGTTTCCTAATTTTCTGAGAAATCGCAATACTGATATCCAAAGGGGCTATGCCAGTTTGCACTCCCACCAGCAATGCAAGAGTGTTCTCTTTACCCCACATTCTCTCCAGCTTAAGTTGTCATCAGTGTTTTTGATCTTGGCAATTCATACAGGTGTAAGATGGAATCTCAGAGTTGTTTTGATTTGCATTTCTCTGATGACTAAGGATGTTGAGCATTTCCTTACGTGTATTTCAGCCATTTTAGATTCCACTATTGATTGTTCTCTGTTTAGGTCTGTACTCCATTTTTTATTGGATTATTTGTTCTTTGATGACCAATTTCTTGAGTTCTTAGTATATTTTGGAGATCAGACCACTGTCTGATGTGGGGCTAGTGAACATCTTTTCCCATTCTGTAGGCTGTTGTTTTGTCTTGTTGACAATGTCCTTTGCTTTACAGAAGCCTTTCAGTTTCAGGAGGTCCCATTTATTAATTGTTTCTCTCAGTGTTGTGCTGCTCTAGTTATATTTAGGAAGTGGTCTCCTGTGGCAATAAGTTCAGTCTACTTACCACTTTCTCTGCTATGAGATTCAGTGTGGCTGTCTTTATGTTGAGGTCTTTGATACATTTGGACTTGAGTTTTGTGCATGGTGATAGATATGAATCTATTTTTATTCTTGTACATGTTGATATCTAGTTATACCAGCACCATTTGTTAAATATGCTTTCTTTCTTCCATTTCATATGTTTTGCTGCTTTGTCAAAAGTCAGGTGTTAGAAAGTGTGTAGCCTAATATCTGGGTCTTTGATTCAGTTCCATTGGTCCTCCTGTCTGCTTTTATGCCGATACCAGGCTGTTTTCAGTACTGTAGCTCTGTAGTAGAGTTTGAAATCAGGGATTGTGATGCCTACAGAATTTTTTTTTTTTAATGTACAGGATTGTTTTGGCTATCCTTGGTGTTTTGCTTTTCCATATGAAGTTGAGTACTGTTCTTTGATGTCCTTGAAGAATATTGCCAGGATTTTGCTGGGCATTGTTGAATCTGTAGATTGCTTTTGGTAAGATTGCCTTTTGTTTTGTTTTGTTTTGTTTTTCCAGACAGGGTTTCTCTGTAACTTTGGAGCCTATCCTGAAACTAGCTCTTCTAAACCAGGCTGGCCTTGAACTCATAGAGATTCGCCTGCATCTGCCACCTGAGTGCTGGAATTAAAGGTGTGCACCACCATCACTTGGCTTGGTTTGCCGTTTTTACTATGTTCATTCTACCTATCCAAGAGCTTGGGAGATCTTTCTACTTTATGGTGTCTTCTTCAATTTCTTTCTTCAAAGATTTAAAGCTCTTGTCATACAAGTCTTCCACTTGTTAGGTTAGAGTTACTCTGAGATATTTTTATGTTATTTGTGACTATTGTGAAGGGTGATGCTTTCTTTCTCAACCCATTCATCATCTGTGTATAGGAGGGCTAGTGATTTATCTATTTATTTATTGAGTTAATCTTGTATCCTGCTACATTACTGAAAGTGTTTATGAGCTGTAGAAGTTCCTTGGTAGAATTTCTGGGGATGCTTATGTAAACTATCATGTCATCAGCAAATACTGAGAATTTGACTTCTTCTTTTCCAATTTATACGCCCCTAATCTCCTTTTGTTGTCTTATTGCTCTAGCTAGGACCTCAAGAACTATATTGAACAGATATGTAGAGAGTGGACAATCTTCTGTTCCTGATTTCAGTGGGATCACTGTGAGTTTCTCTCCATATCCAAACATTCTCTGGTAGATAGCAAACAGCAAGAATATGGGAGCATTATTTAAAAAATTGTCACATTTTCTTGTTATTGTTGTTATAGATATATTTTTCTAACAACTTACTTTCAACTCTTTAATGTAATGACTGTTCATTGTTTTCTTACCCAACAACCATATTTTAAGCTTCCTCATTTAATAAATGCAAATATGTACTTGCACTGTATATGTACAGATTCTTGAAAGCAATATTTTGAGTATTAGTATTTTCTTAATGATGATACTTCTTACAGAATTGAAATATTTCATTTGTTAACATACATTTCAGTAATGGTAATATTTTTGTTGATAACAATATGTTGAGGTTTTATAGAAGAGAACAGCTACTGTTAATGAACAATGAATATATAATTTATACTAATTAAACTAAACAGAAGAATAAAGAGAAAATCATTTTGCTAATTTGTTAATTTACATTTAAATTAAAATGATCTGTCATTAAATGCCTGACTTGTATTTTTCTTATTTATGTGACGTTTCTTATCTCTGGTTTGATCCACTAGTTAATAATTTTTCAGTTTGCATCTCCAAGAGAACTCTATTTCCCTTGTTTACTATTTTAGGTTTCACAATGTATCCTCTATGTATATATAGTTACACACATTATCAATAGAATAGATGTAGCCAGAAAAAGAGGTAGAATTCTTTGTAATGTATTACATTACAGACTAGGGTTGTTTTAATACCTTTCTTTCATAGGAATTCCATTGATTTATGTGTATTTTCAATTAATACTTTTTATTCTCTCTCTGTCTATGTCTACAGTCATGAAAACATTGAAAGAGTGAAATGAAAAAGCAATATGATCAAGCTGGCCAATCTAAGAAGTGTACACTATGTTGATTCTCAAATACTACATCAAGTGTGTATTGTGTTTATGGGACTAAAGACATGAATATATGAAAATTTTTAATGTGAACCCTAGCACTTGTTTTCAAATGAATTCTTCTAACAAATCCGAGTGGGGGGGGATGAAGATTTTATACTATGCATTTACTTATAAAGTTTCCTTTTACACTAAAAATAAAGTTTTCTCATCTTTTGTTATATCTTTTGTAATATTTAGGTTTGAACATCCTAAAAGGTTACCACAACAGTTTATTACCAAACACATCTGATTTTAATTAATAACCTTTCTTACTGTAAATTAAGATTGCAATGATCTGCACAGTAAATTTAAACATGGGCTTACTTTTAGCAGACTCTTGTAATAATGAATAGGCAACAGATTATCCTCAGAGGGGCAATATACTATACCACCAATCACACATTGCATTTCCTCCTCTTATTTTTTTAACTGCAAAATGTGATTCCAAAAAGATGATATTAAGCTATAACACCTTTGTCAGTTTGAAGCTCTAGGCACTTAAAGTGCTGAGTTTTAGATTACTTTTTTATATTCTGCCTGTGCCTTGTTTCCTTACTGTATGTAAAGTTATTAAAGCTGTCTTCTTCGATTTCTTCTCTACTTAGGAAGCTATGACAAGAAGAAGAAAGAGACTACCTTTAATCTCAAAAAGCTAAACTCAATGCAGAACTGAAACAGCAGAACAGCAGAATATATAACGACAATAAGTGTACTTTTCCAAAGGTAGTTTACGATCATTGAGTGGTCACTAAAAAAGCACTAAACTGGAAGTATGTGACAACATAATGGACCCAGGCTCAATTTCCTCTATAGAGTGTTGATGCTGGCTTTTTTAAGGATGCTATGTAATTGGACCACCACTTGCCATACAATTATTTGTTCTCCATGGAGTGGGAATGGAGAACATTTGTTTAGTGAACTGCATAAGAGAAAAATACACATTAAGACACAGGTGGCAATTAGATTTGGCACTACATTTTCAAAAAGTACTATTAAATAAAGAGTTTTACAAAACAGAAAAGAGAATTTCTTGATGGGATATTTACTTTTTTAGGCGGGATAAAATAGAAATAGGCTCAGGAGTCTAATATATCCTTGTATTTACTTGACATTAAAATAGGGATGAGAATTTTCAAGCATTTGTACTTCATTGCTCCCATGTATTTTGGGGTTTGTATTTGTTTATTCAGTCTTCCAACTTCTGAGCTAAAGATTTTGAATTACATACATTTGAGATCACACATTATCGTCCCTTGCTGAATTTTTCTGTATTTTCTTGAAGTTTCCCTGAAATTTAATCTTTGATTATTATCTTTCTCATTCCTTTATGTCAATTTGTACAAACTAGAATGAAATTAGGCTTAAAAGTTCTATTTACCCAGATCTATGCAATTCCAACCAACCATCAAAAATAATCCTTATTTTCTTTGATAATGTGCAGGTTGTAAGACTTTATTATATCCTATTCATATTATTAAAAATTATTTTCAGAGAATCCCCACCAACCAGGATGTAGGTGAGAGAACTGCCTCAAGTATGCACCCCCATCCCTATCACCCATTGGGCTTTGTTCCTCCAAGACCCACTCTGTTGCCTAATCCCATGTACCTGAGCATCCTCCCCATGGCCAGTCCTTCCTCGCAACCCTAGAAGATAACATAGACACAGGTGAAAAACACACCACTTGAAAGAATAGGCACTGTCACAAGCCATACCAGTTGGAAGAACAGATGTCTAAACACTGCTTTAATAATACATCCAACAACCAAAAGAGTAATATGGTGCCCACAGAATCCTGTAATCCTACAACAACAAGACCTGAACATTCCAATGCAGCTGAAATATAAGAAAACAAATGTTTTGAAGATGACAGAGTCTCTTAAAGAGGAATTAAAGAATTCTCATAAAGAAACTGAAGAAAAGACAAGGAAAATTTTGGAAGAAATCAATAAATCCTTTAAACAAAGTCAAGAAAAAAACAATAAAACATGTGAAAGGAACGTTTAAGACTCAAAACTTGATATGGAAACACTAAATATACACTAACTGAGGGAATTCTAGAAATGGAAAAGCTGGGGAAATAAATAGGAACTAGAAATGCAAGCATCACCACCAGAACATAAGAGATAAAAGAGAGAATCTCAAGTGTTCAAGATATGATGGAGGAAATAGATTAATCAGTCAAAAAATTTTAAATATGATAGAATCCTAACACAAAATGTCTAGGAAATCTGAGACACCATGGAAAAACCAAACCTAAGATTAATAGGAATAGAAGATGGATAAGAATCCAAGCTCAAAGGCACAGAAAACATATTTAACAAACTCATAGATAAAAGCTTCCCAACCTAAGCAAAGATATGCCTGTAAAGGTACAAGAAGCTTACAGAACAAATAGGCTGGTCAAAAAAAGTCCCCTTGCCACATAATAATCAAAACACTAAACATACAGAGTAAAGAAAGAATTTTAAGAGCAATAAAGGAAAAAGACCAAGTAACATATACAGGAGACCTGTCAGGACTGTACCTGACATCTAAATGGGGACTCAAAAAGCCAAAAGAATGTCCTGGACACATGTTGAAACAATACCTATCCACAAATACAGCACTGCAGAAAGTACTAGTAGGGAAAACACCACACCAAGGAACTCAAGTACATCCATGAAAATACAAGAAATAGATAATCTCACAGCAGCAAAACCCAGAGAAGGGAAATAAACACACTACCACCACCAAAAACAAAACCTAAATATAACAGGAATTAACAATCACTGGTCAAAATATCCCTTAATAACAATAAACTCAATTTGCCAAATAAAAACATTACAGGTTAACAGAATGTATACAATAACGGAATCCATCCTTCTGCGGCATCCAAGAAACACACCTCAACTTCAAAGAAAGGCATTGCCTCAGAATAAAGGCTTGGACAAAGATTTTCCAATCAAATGGGGCTAAGAAGCAAGGTTTTGTTGCTAACCAAATATCTAACAAAAGAGATTACAAACTAAAATTAATCAGAAGAAATGGAGAAGGACATTTCATATTCATCAAAGGAAAAGCCATCAAGATGAAATCTCAATTCTTAAATCACACATCAAACCACACACATTAAGAGTGGGAGACTTCAAGACCTCATTCTTACCAATGGACAGGGCTGCCAGACAGAAATTTAACAGAGAAACAAGGGATTGACATCTACAGAATATTTTACCCAAACACAAAAGGTATAACTTCTTTTCAATACTTCATGTCATATAAAATTGACTACATAATCATAAAGGAAATCTAAACAAATACAAAACTTTGGAGTAACACCTTGTATCTTATTGGATCACCCTGGGTTTTAGTCAAAGCTTAACAATAACACAAACTACAGAAAACCCACAAACTCAAGGAAACTGAACAACTCAACTGAACCAACACTGTGTCAAAGAAAAAAATAAAGAAATTCATGACTTTGTGGAATTCAGTGAAAATAAATCCATAACATATATAAACATATGGGATACAATGAAAGCAGGGCTAAGAGGAAATTTCGTAGTACTAAATGCCTACATAAATAATTTGGAGAAATATCACATGAACAACTTAGCAGGACAACTGAAAGCCCTGGAAAAAAGGAAGCAAACTAAATAAAGAAGAATAGACAGCAGGAAATAACCAAAATCAGGCAGAAATCAGTAAAATTGAAACAAAGTGAACAATACAAAGAATTAATGAAACAAAGAGTTGGTTCTTTGAAAAAACCAAGAAGATAGATAAACCCTAATCCAAACTAAACAAAAGGCAGAGGTAGAATATTCAAATTAACAAAATCAGAAACATAAAGGGGAATTTAATAGCAGAACCTAAGGAAATTCAGAGAATCATTAGGTCACATTTCGAAAAATTGTACTCTACGAAATTAGAAAATCTAAAAGAAATTGACAACTTTCTTGATAGGAACCATATACCAAAATTAAGTCAAGGCCAGATAAACAATTTAAATAGACCTGTATCTCCTAAGGAAATAGAAACAGAGATTAAATGCCTTCCAACAACAACAACAACAAAACAAAATTTCAGGGCCAAATGGTTTCAGCAAAAGTTTCTACCAGAATTTCAAAGAAGGGCTAATACCAATACACTCATAGTGTTCTAGACAATAAAACAAAAGGAATATTGTCACAATCTTTTTATGAGTCCATAGATACTCTGATGTCCAACCTTAAAAAAAGTGCAATGAAAAGTAAATTACAGACCAATCTCTCTCATTAACATTTATGAAAAAGTACTCAATAAAATAATGGCAAACCTAATCCAAGAACACATCAAGAAATATCATTCACCATGATCAAGTAGGTTTTATCCCAGAGATGCAGGAATGGTTCAACATACAAAAAATTGTCAATATAATTAACCATATAAACAAACTGAGAGAAAAATATCACATGATCTTCACATTAGATGCTGAAAAACCTTTGACAAATTCCAACACCCCTTCATGATAAAGGTGCTGGAAAGTTCAGGAATACAGGGAAAATACCCAAATGCAATAAATGCAATGTATAGTAAACCAACAGCCAACACTAAATTTAATAGAAACTCAAAGCGATTCCACTAAAATCAGAAACAAGACAAGGCTGTCCACTCTCTCCATATCTATTCAATATAGTACTCAAAGTTCTAGCTAGAGCAATAAGGCAACAAAAGGAGATCAAGAGGATAGAAATTGGAAAGGAAGAAGCCAAGCTTTTGCCATTTGCAAATGATATGATAATATACATAGGTGACTCCAATAATTCTACCAGAAAACTTCTACAGCTGATAAACACCTTCAGTAATGTGACTAGATAAACGATTAAAAAATAATCAGTAGCCCTCCTATATACAATTGATAAGTGTGGTAAGAAAGAAATCAAAGAATTAATACCCTTTACAATAGTCACAAATTATATATATATAGTATTTTGTGGTAACTGAAATAAAAAAGTGGAAGACTTATATGACAAGTATTTTAAGCTTTTGAAGAAAGAAATTGTGGAAGAGATAAAAATGGACAGATCCTTCATGCTCACAGATCAGTAGGATCAACATAGTAAAAATATGGCCATCTTACCAAAAGCAACCTACAGATTCCATGCAATCCCCATCAAAACCCAAACACAATAATTCACAGACTTCAAAAGATCAACACTCAACTTTATATGCAAAAACAAAAACCACATGATGTCTAAAACAATCTTTTACAATAAAAGAACTTCTGGATTCTGGAAGTATCACCATCTCTGACTTCAAGCTCTACTATAAAGCAACAATAATAAAATCAGTTTGGTCATGGCTGTGCTCTAGGTCATGTGCCTCAGAGGTCAGGCATGTCCCTAAAACTGTGTAATTATGTTCGTCAAACCTTTATGCTCCCTATTTCATGCAGTTTGTAGAGAGACTGAGAACCTTCTTGGGTCATGTCAGGTGCCCAGCCGTTAGAATTGGTAGGTCTCTTGTTTGTAGATCTTTTGTCTACAGATATTATCAGGGAAAATTAACTTTTCTATTGTGTCAGCCACGATATCTTTGAATATTTAGTGATAAGGGCTTCACTTCTAAAATCCAATTCCATTTTATTATGTTAAATACCCTTGCCATATTTCAAGGGCAAACAATAGTGAAAGGTTTCTCAAAGAGCAAACTCCCAGCAGCTTCAGCAGAGAAAGAGAACACAGAATTCCTAGGTCTCTGTATGTTGCCCCAGAATGGGTACTGTTCCTTGAGAGCAACACTGAAACAGCAGAAAGGGCAACAGCAAGGGATTTGCAGGAATGAGAAGGGCAAATATTCAGGTGTGTTGATGTTGATTGACAGTTGTGAGCAATATTGCTATCTTCCAGGATGTACAGAAGATAATAGGGGGTTATTCTTCCAATTCTCAACCATGTGGAAGAATATGTCATATATAAAAGAAAACAATAAAAGTAATTATTTTACATCACGTTATATGGATTTATATTTAATAGGTTTATAAAAATCTCTCAATTTTAAAAATGAGAATTTCATCTAGGGAAAATCTTAGCTATAGTTTATTTTATTCATCTTCTTATATGATTTTTTACTTGCATTTCAGTTAGTATGGCTGAAAAAATTGCTAATAAAAAGTAATACTAAAAAAAAAACCAGACAGGTGAGTCAATGAAACCAAATCAAAGACCCTGACATAAATGTACACACCAGTGAACACCTTAGTTTGACTAAGAAGCCAAAATTATACATGTAATATGTATATATACGTTTATATTGCATGGTCTATAAAAATTTTGGAATTAATTTATCTTGTTTTAAACCTTCATTTTTTTCAATTAATATTACTATTTAAAATTGTTCCTTATATGGTGATATTTAAGATATTCATCAGTCTGACTACAGGGCAAAGCCAGTTCGGGCACCCTCTCCTCTATTGCTTAGGGTCTTATTTGGGGTCATCAATATTAAATATCAATAGCCTCAATTCTTTATACCAAAGACACTGGCTGAATGGAATAAGAAACTTTCATCTTTCTGTTGTCTATAAGAAACATCTTAGTTTTAAAAATAGATACCTCCTCAAAGTAAAATAATGAGCAAATTACTCCTGTCAAATGAGACCACGACATAAATAGGCACTGCTAATCTAATATCTGACAAAATAGACTTACAATGAACCAATTAGAAAAAATAGAGGGGGGCACTTCATTCTAATCAAGGGAACAGTTATTATCCTTAATATCAAACTCTGGTGCACACAATTTCATAAATAGTTGATGACTGGAGCCCAGTCACCTTTAATCCCAGCACTTGGGAGGTAGAGGCAGATGGATCTCTGTGAGTTAAAGTCCAGCCTGATCTACAAAGTAAGTTCCAGGACAGGCTCCAAAACTACAAAGAGAAATCCTGTCTCAAAACACCAGAAGAGGTTCACAATTGGATTTAAGGACAGACTGTTATTAATCTACTAATAGATAGTGATGATAATATTCCACTTTTCTAATAGAAAGTAAATCTGGATAAAATATAGAAACTTCAGAAGAAATTGACATCATATTTCAAGTAGACTTAAAAGATTTCTGAAGACTATATCACATAAACTCCAAGGAATGCATTTTATATCTAGCAGCACAGGGAAACTTTTCTGAATTAAACCACATCCTGGAACATGAAAAAATGTCTACAAATTAAAAACAAAATGAGATAACCCCTTGCATTGTATCTGACCAAAATTAAATAAAACAATACTTAAACAAACCTCTAGTAAATATATTTACACATGGATATTGAAGAACTCTTTACCAAACAATGAATGGGTCAAAGAGGAAATCAAGAAAGATACAAAGACTTTCTCAGAACTAATTTAAAATGAAGCACAACTTAACAAAATGAAAAGCAGCCAACAGTGTAACAACATTGAAGGCCCAAACATGAACAAGTGCAAATTCAGCATTTTAATATCTGACAAAAATGCCAAAATATGTAGGCTAGAGAAAAGAAAGCATCTTGAACAAATGGTGTTAGGAATACTGGATGTCCATATGCAGAAGAATGACCTTTAGATATATATCTATCACTTTGCATAACATCAGAAACACAGCAGCTGCTGAAAGAAATTATGGGCGGTACTCTACATGTTATAGATTTAAGAAAACACTTTCTGAAGAGGAATTTATATACACAAGAATTAAGGGCAACATTTGACAAGTTGAAATATAAAGGCGTGTGTGTGTGTGTGTGTGTGTGTGTGTGTGTGTGTTTATGTTTATGCATGTATATTTTCAGGACCTCTGAATCTGCTTCCATCAGTTACTGGATGAAGGCTCTCTGATGACAAATAGGCTAGTCACCAATCTGATTACAGTAGATGGCCAGTTCAGTCTTCACCATTGCTAAGAGTCATAGCTGGGGACATCCTTTTGGTTTCCTGGGAGTTTCCTTGGCACCAGGTTTCTCCCTACCCTGAAATGCCCCTCCCTCACAATCAAAATGTATCTTTTGTTAGTATCCCCCTCTACCCTACCCCTAACCTGCTTTCCTTTTTTAATTGCCCAACTTGCTACCCCAAGTTCCATCCCCCATCCTCCCACTGCCCTCAGTTTACCCAGGAGATCCTTCTATTTCCCCTTCACAGGGATAACCATGATTCCCTTTTTTGGGCACTCCTTCTTATCTACCCTCTCCAGGGCTGTTGGTTAACTGTACTTTACTCCTCATATCCACTTATGAATGAGTATATACCATGTTTGTCTTTCCGGGTCTGTGTTACCTTGTTCAGAATGATTTGTTCTAGTTATATCCATTTACCTGCAAATTTCATGATGTCATTGTGTAAATATACCAAATTTTCCTTATCCATTCTTCAGTTGAGGAGCATCTAGGTTTTTTCCAGTTTATGGCTATTGTAAATAATGCTGATATAAGCATACTTGAGCAAGTGTCCCTGTGGTGTGATTTAGCATCTTTTGGATATATACCCAAGATTGGTGTTGCTGGGTCTTGAGATAGATTGATTCCCAATTTTCTGAGAAACTGCAATATGGCATTCTGAAGTGGCTGTACCAAATTTTATTCTCAGCAGCACTGGAGGAATATTCCTCTTACTCCATATCCTCTCCAGCATAAGCTGTAATCAGTGGTTTTGATCTTAGCCATTCTGACAGGTGTAAGATGGTATCTCAGAGTTATCTTGATTTGCGTTTCGCTGATGGCTAAGGATGTTGAGCTGTTCCTTAAATTTCTTTCAGGCATTTGAGTTTCTTCTGTTGAGAATTCTCTGTTTAAATCTGTACCCCATTTTTAAGTGGATTACTGGTATTTTGGTGTCTTGTTTCTTGAGTTCTTTATATATTGGTGATCATCCATCTGTTAGATGTGGGGTTGATGAAGATCTTTTCCCACTCTCTAGGCTGCCATTTTGTCTTAATGACCACTGTCTTTGCCTTACAGAAGCACCTCAGTTTCAAGAGGTTCCATTTAATGATTGTTGTTTTCAGTCTGTGCTACTGGTGTTATATTTGGGAAGTGAACTCCTGTGCCAATTCATTCAAGGCTACATCCCACTTTCTCTTCTATCAGGTTCAGTGTGACTGGATTTTATTAAGGTCTTTGACCCACTTGGCCTTGAGTTTTGTGCATGGGGATAGATATAAATCTATTTGTGTTCTTCTATATTTTAAAATCCAGTTATGCCAGCACCATTTATTGAAGATGCTTTCTTATTTCTATTATATAATTTTGGCTTTTTTTGTCAAAAATCAGGTTTCATAGGTGTGTGGATTAATTTTAGTGTCTTCGATTTGATTCCACTGATCCATGTGACTTGTTTTATGCCAATACTAAGTTGTTTTATTACTACAGCTCTATAGTAGAGTTTGAACTCAGGGATAGTGATGCTTCCAGAAGTTCCTTTATTGTAGAGGGTTGTTTTGGATATCCTGGGTTTTTCTTTGTTTGTTTGTTTTGCATATGAAGTTGGGTATTGTTTTCTCATGGTCTGTAAAGAACTGTGTGGGGATTTTGATGGGGATTGCAATGAATCTATAGATTGCTGTTGGAAGATCACCATTTTTACTATGTTAACCCTACCTATCTAAGAATAAGGGAGATCTTTCTATTTTCTGATATCTTCTTCAATCTGTTTCTTCAAAGCCTTAAAGATCTTGTTATACAGATTTTTTACTTGTTTGGTTAAAGCTACCCCAAAATACTATTTGTGGCTATTGTAGAGGAAGGATTGTATGAACCAGAGAGACAGCTGATCTGAGCTTGTGGGAGCACATGCACTCTGGATGAACTGTTAGGAAATCTGCATGCAACCAACCTAAGCCCTCTGCGTATGTGTGACAGTTGTATAGCTTAGTATGTTTGTAAGGCTCTTTGGAGTGAGAACAAGGCCTGGCCTTGTTGCTTTGCTGGCTTTTGGGAACGTGTTCCCCATTCGGGATTAACTTGCCCAACCTTTATGCAGTGGGAGTGGCTCAGTCCTATCTCAATTTGATGTGCCATATTTTGTTCAAGTCCATGGGAGGCCTTACCATTTCCTAATGAAGACTGAGGTTGAATGGATAGAGAGGGGGAGATGGGAGTTAGCGAGGAGGAGAAGAAAGAGTGGAAACTGTAGTGTGTATATAAAATAAATGATAAAATATTGATTAAATAAAATAAAATTTTACAAAAGAAAATATTTCCTGAGGAATTATAGCATATTTCTGAAAGTTTTATAATTCATACTGAACATATTTTACATTAAATATGATATACCAAATTTGCAATATTGCTGATATATTTGGAAAAAGGTTATGCTTATATAGTGACTTCAAAAATCTGCATTGGAGGAAAATTCTTGAAAATGATAACATTTTTATGTTTTTCTGAAAGCTAAACATTTGCCAAAATGGACATACCTTTCAATGTCAAGAAATGAAACATTTCTCAGGCCAAGAAGAATAAAATAATTACTTTAGTAAGACATGTAACCAGTTTATCTATGATTATTACTCAATAAAAGTGGTGAAATATATTTCAATACCTAAAAGGATTTTATGCTTTTTGATATTTTTACAAAGCAAATGAGTTATAAATAAACTTGCTTTCCCATTTAAGAGAACTAAATCAGTTTACTTATCTATTTATCTATCTATATTTCTATCATCATGTATGTGATGATAATAAAAATTTCTACTACTTTTTAAAAAATATTTTCAGAATCTCCTTTAACCATTTGAGATTGTCATACTTAATAGCAGTTGTCTTCACTTAGAGAAACATTGAATGAGTCAAACTAAAACATCCTCTAAACATAATTGGCCAGAAGCAGATCATTTAAGTAGGGAATCAGTGTTTAAGACAGTACATTTATTTCTGTTGCAGTATGAAAAATTTCCACACTAATCCAGAATGGGGTATGATAAAGGTTTATTTACTAGGGATTAAGCTACAGAATTTATTAGAGGATAAACTCACAGAAAGAGTAGCAGTCCACAGCCCTCTGCATGCTCAGGGAACTGGAACAGAATCCAGCAGCCAAGGGCCTGTACCACTTTCTGTCTGCATGTATAGTACATGAGATCATGCCCAAAGTAGGCCAGTATCTTAAAAGATACTGGCTTAAGGAGTTCCCAAAGCACCTTCCTCTTTTGTCTAAATAAGAGAGTTTTAAGCCTAATACAAACCTATATACAATAAGAAATATATACAATATCATGTATAAAAATTAGAATTACAACCAGCATAAACAAAACAAGCAAGAAACATACAAAATGTTTCACTAGTTATTCTATCCTACAAGTCTAAGTCTTATATTAGAAATGGCTTGGCTAAATCATGAGAGGAATGTTAACTATGACTATTTAGACTTCAACCCTATCAAAGACCTGAAAATGGAAACAATATTACTTGAGTCAACAGGAAGCACAATCAAGAAACTTCCAAAAGGTGCAAGAAATGACAAAGACAATCAGCTACCTGGGCAATCACCCAAAGTCTCATTTATAATGCTAAGGGAACCAACTTTGCCTAAGGCCTAGGGTAACTGACAGACCATTTTCAGAGGCAGGAAGAAATTTAAAAAGCATATTACCCTGCCTTGGCAAGGTTTGACACTCATTTTGCTTGTATCCTGCTTATACAGTCCGGACACCATGCATTTTGTCAGTGGTTGAGGCAGGGGCTGTTGTTTGCCAAAAGGCCAATTTTGCCAAGAAAAAAACAAGCTCCAAGTGGAGTATCCTTGGTGCCCAACATTCTCTCTGGAATTTTGTGTGATTATTTGTGTTGCAGAAGTAGGGAAACAAATGAACAGTCTCCACTTACAAATGGAGCAACTACATGGGACAACTACATCCACATAAAACCTGAGAGAGCATGGGAAGGAATTATAGTCACACATACACACACACAAATAAAACAAAGAAAAGCATGACTTCATGTGACTTAAGCTGGCATAAAACAACTGGGCTTATACTTCAGCATCTTGATTAGATGAGACTAATACTATTTATTTTTTAATAGTGAATACATACTCTAACATAAATTCCTTGGTCTTGAAGATGAATTTTTTAAACTATAGTGTATAAGGTGGGAGAGATGGCTCAGGATTTCAAAACAGAGTACATAGGTTCTGTAGTCTTGTAGTGATACACAGATTAATAGAAATGGCTTAATTTAAGATGTAATGAATAAATAAGAATCCTGAACCTGTCTGTCTCCTTTTTGTACCTCCATGACTTCTCTTTGACTCTGCTTATTCTCTCTCTATATCTCTTCCAGCCTGGTTATATTCTGCCCTGTCATAGGCCAAAGCAGCTTTATTCATCAAACAATAAAAGCAACACATATACAGATGGTCATTCCACATCACCTCTAAATTTCCTGTTCCATTCAGTGTTCTCTAATATGGTAAAAGTAATGAAAATATGATTTTACTTGGGTAATATAGCATAAATATAATGCCTAGAAACCTGCAATATGCTCAATTAAGAAATCACAAATTATCAGCATGAGGCAGTTAGTACTAGGTTTAAGGTAAACAAACACAGATAACTTTTCAGCCATTATAAGAAGTGCAAATTTGAACAGAGGTAACTTTTAGAACAGCAGCAAGCAGATTAAACAAGTTTTGTTTTGGTTGAAATCCAAGAGAGAAGAAAACCTGAAGCCCATAGAAGCAGTGTCCAGCAGCTCTTTCATAGTAATTCTACCTTGCTGAGCAGAAATAAATAAAAAAAAACTGTTGTTTAAAATTTTAAAAATACACAAAACTCATGGTGATTATGTGAACCAAAAGTGTCAATGTTTTCAAATACATGAGAAATATGTGTTACAGCATGAAAATTTTCATCTAAGAAAACAGACTGATATAGTTAGATGCCAAGTTATTACTGTTTTATTACATATATATTACATATATTAAGGCATTGGTATTGATTGATTATAACATGCTATTACATGATCTAACAGTAAAATATCATAAATATTTTGTTCTATTTATTGACATAAATTTGTTTCATACAGTATGTTCTGATTATGATTTTCCTTCCTTGATCTCCTTCTAGATCCTCCCCTCTGCCCCATCCTTCCAACTACACACCTTCTTTCTCTCTTTAGAAAATAGACAAATAACCAAACAAATAAACCAAAATAAAACAAAGCAAACAAACTGACAGATTAAAAAATTCAAACTAAAATATACACAAAGAGGCAGACCCACCTACATCCACACACAGAAATCAATAAAATCACTAATTTGGGAGCCATAATACAAAAGCAAAAATGAAGTAGTATAAAATGCTCAAATAAAGCATTATGAGGCAAGAAATCAACCACCACAAATAGCTTGGAGCTTCTAGACCAAGACAGATGTGTTGAGGACAGCCACATCTCTTCCCCAAGTCTCTTGGCCTAGGTAGGCAGAAATCAACAATGAGCCTGCCCAGTACCTGGCACCATTTAGGTGAACAAGTACAGGTTGGGGAAATGGGAGAGAGAGAGGCAGAATGATTCATGTGATGGCAAGAGAGGCAGATCTGAGGAAGCAAGAGTAGTGAGGAATGGGCTAAAGTAGATGCCCTGTTGCCACAAAGTTATAGTGATGTCTAGAGTCATGTGTTGATCTGCAGCCGTGATACAGTCATGGGGGCCTGTGTCGATGTCCATGGCTCCTGCTGCCATCAAAGGCCAAACAGATTCCTGGAGATTGGGCTGCCCTGTGTGGACATGATGGTAATCAAGAGCCACATTGTCACTGGTGCCATGCGATACTGGGTAAACTACAATGTCATCTGGGACCACAATGATATCAGGAACCAGACTGTTGCCATAGACCATGTCTGGGACCATGGTCCTACCACAGACTGTGTCTGTGCTAATGACCTTGGCTCATGCTGCTAAAACAAAGGCCACACAGATGCTCAGGATCTGGTCTGCCACCAGTAGTCATATTAGTGTCCAAGGACTTTAGAGCATCTGAGCTCATACAGATCTGAGTAAAATGTGCTGCCTCCTGGTGCCATTGAGTTGTATGGGCCCAAGCTGTGGTCAGAGCTATGTCTGGGTCAATGGCTCTGCTGCAGCTAGGGTCTGTATTGATGTCTGGGCTCATATTACCAATGAAAATGGCAACATGAGTGGTTTTTCAATTAGAGATGGCTTCTGGGTACTCATGTTCACTTCTCATTTCAGCAATGGGACCTAATCTATCCTGGTCCTCTTCAAGGACCTGTGCATGCTGCCATAGTCATTGTGAGCTCATTTGTGTATCAATTTTATTGTTTCCAGAAGGTTCTGTTTCCTTGGTGTTCTCCATCCCCTCTGGCTGTTACAAGTTTTCCACCTTCTCTTCAGCATAGTTCCCTGAGCACCAAGGGGAGGAGTTTGATGAAGACATCCTATTTAGAACAGTGTTCCACTGTCTGTATATTGTTTAGTTTTGGGTGGCTGTAGCCTAGGGTCCCAAAATAATTTGATAATTATTTGCATTTTGTTCAATAAGGTTATGATTCTGGAATTATTACTAGAACAAAATGAATGTGGGTGTATATATTGATATTAGCTTAAATTGTGAAATAACATTTCAAAATTCTCATGAAAAAGTTATATGTTCTTAATTTTAGATTTCTTACATTTCTAAGCTGCCCATATGTTGGCAGGAATTTTTCACTGCAAAATATGTATGTTACTGCTGACTTATGGTGTTACAAAAACTTTTAATAGCATAATACAGAAAAGTAAACTAGTCAGGGCTATACAAAGGATAGGGATTATTTTTTCAAATAGGAACATGAAGATGATAGAAACCTTTCAAGATCTGACTATATATACAGTGGTAAAGATAACAAATAGTGTTTATAAGAGATTTTAATATGCTATGGATTTATTATATTTATTTTAATTTTATTAGTTTGTGAAATAATAATAGAATTTAAAATGTGTCACTTGTCACTTTGTCACAATCTCATCAGTTATCAATAGTTTTCGCTCCTTGAAATACTCAAGATTAGTTTTCCTCAGCAGAAAATAGCCCATGTTTGTCAGACATGGAGTAATATTATAATACTTTGTATTTCATAATCTGTAATAAGTAATATTAAGGTAATTAATGTCTTCATTTCATTCTTGGTGCTTTGTATTTGGATATTTAAGCCTCATCTTCTTCTCATAATTTATACTATATATAATTTGGAACTCATTTTCTGGCTTTCTCACATTACCAATTACTAATTATTCCTACTTTATTCAGTATTTTTTGATCACATTTTTAAACATGTCACATAAACTATATTTGCCTCATTCTTTCTGACTTACTTCATATAACATAATAGCTACTATAAATAATAGTTTATGATTCTTTGGATAATAAAACCTTATAAACACATATATGTATATCTCCCTTTTTATCAGTTTATCCTCTATAAAATATTTATGTTTATTTCATATCTTTGATACTATGAGTAGTGCAGCAATAAAAAAGCTGTTTAAATATCCCTATATACTTGATAGAACTTCCTTTGAATGTTTACTCAGAGAAGGGATCTTAGTCTCTTATTGTACACAATTTTCAGGCTATTAAAATAATATTTTATTATTTGGGGGAATTTCATATAATGTACATTGTGATCATATTCACCTACAAATCATCCCATATCTATCCTCTCCACCCTTACACCCCTCCCCACAAAAGAGTGTGACTTCTCTTTTTAAAGCTGTAAACTCATCAAGTTCAATTTGTGTTGCCCATCTTGTCTTGAATATATGCATCTGCCCTAGAGTTTTTCAGTCTACCCATTTTCACATCTTCAAAGAAAACTGATTTCTTCTCTCTCAGCAAATACCAGTAAATCTTCAGCTGGCAGTGAAATTGCCAGCCTACCTTCCCTCCTCCATGGTAGGATTTTTGTATAATTTGAGTATACTCATGTTTTTTATTTTGTTCAGTGCTATAGTAGCAGTGATTTCATATGTGCAATAACACTGTTGTGTCTGGAAAACACCATATGCCTTAAGGTATCTACCACCTCTAGTTCTTTCAATCTGCTTCCATCCCCTATTTCATAAAAGTCCCTGAGCCCTGGGAGAAAGGGTATCATATGCTTTTCTCATTCATGGCTTAATACTCTAGTCACTTATTCACTGTGTTGTACAGTTAGGTTCTCTGTGTTTATTGTGATTTACTGCTAGCAGAATAGCCTCTGATGAGGGCTAATAGTTAAACCAACCTATATGTATAACAATAAGCCACTAGACTATTTTTCCCAGGTCTTAATGCCTGGCTAGACATGGGATATTGGTCTCATTGTCAGTGTTTATTAAAGGTATCATCTCATGGAGAAACTTTATATTGCATAAGAAAATGGTTGATTGTTTACATGAAATTGATTCCACTATTTCACAAGTAAACATACTGTTTAACTTGCTGGAATCACAGGTGGCAGATTGGAATTTTGTGCTTATTCTTCTCTAACTTCAGATCTCTCATTGCTACTCATGTTCCTTGGATATTTCCATGAATTAAATAAAATTTGTTGCAGCATCCATCAAAGCACTAGTATTTTTTTAAATTAGTAGATGATTAGAAACCACACAATTTGATATGAGACAGTCTGACCACCCTTCACATTCTCTATGTGCACATAATCTTAGACAAACTCTTTTAAGAACAGTGGAGTAAAGATTTATCAACTGAAGCACTTCTTTCCTGCTTAGACATGGAAAAATACCATGGTGATCTTCCTTTGTCTGTTCAATGAACTGTTGCTCAGCCTTTAGAGCCTTCCAATGAATCATGAGCACAACATATATCCTTGTATCATTTTATTTCACCTAGTATATCTGTCTTTACACAAATCTTGCCAAATTTGCTTTCTTGGCTCCTGTACAGGGCTTATGGCTTTCTTTTTCCTTTCATTTCTAAAGGATAGTTTTCCACATGTAGTATTATTGGCTGATAGTCAATTTCTGTCAGAAGTTGGGATAATGCTTTTATTTGTTTCCTGGGCTACAATGATTTGTTGAGAAAATATCCTTTAGTCAAATAAATGATGCGATATTAATCTCTAATTGTTTTTAGAATTTTCTCTTTGTCTTCTAACTTTGAAACTTGTTTGTAATGTACCATTGCTATATTCCTTAGTGTTTTGTCTTCTCCCAAATCATATGTCAGTCTAAATTATTCAGACTCACCAGCATGTCTCCTACACCATAAAGTCAAACCACCATTGGCTCAGCCAAGTGACATAAGTCAGGTCCCTGCTGAATTAACTTTCTTTCTTTTTTCTTTTTTTTAAACTGTCTTGTATACCAAGGTCTTACTCAGAGAAGAAATGAAACATACTTAGGCTAAACTCCTTCAGTAATGGCTGTATATCCTCTATTTTCTTTAAGACATTAATAATTATTGGGATCTTATTAATGTTAAACAAATATCCTCAGTGGCTTGTATGAGACATTCTTTCAAATGGCTCCAAATTAAATAGCCTTTGTATAACAAGGATCCATGGTTACATTACTAAGTCACTAAAGTTCCACAGAACATAGACAAATGTTATCAATCCCTATATACCCCTTGTTTTCTACCACTGACAACTTAAATGTGATGTATCATTGTTATAATCTGTTTACTTATCCCATCTTTACTGTTCTGACACCTTCCCAATTTGATTTGCATGAATCAGCCTGCAAGAAACTTTTTTGTTCTAAAATCTTTTCTATTCAAACAGTTCAGAAGCAAAATATTTGTAACTTTTCATAGTCCAATATTACGTGATTGGTAAAGACCTCTTCTTTATATACATCATTTAATTTAATACATACAAATGATTAGGACAAAAAGTTTTACTATCTCATTTTTATAAATAAGAAAATTTGACAAATATATTCATATAAGTTTTATAATCATAAATAGATATATTCAAAGTCTTGCCTACCTGTTTACCTACAAGTGAATGTAAGTTATCATGATCATGACATAATTTACAAAATTTCCAATAAATAGAACTAAGATTTTTATCTTCTTATGGTCTATCAAAGTATAACAAGAGTTCTCTATGACTTGGAAAACTCTTGGTAAATCTTAATAACTCCTATTGTTTAACCTTAAAGTATTGAAAATGATGTTCCTCTGTACAAGGGGTTCTTTTCACCATTGCTTGATTCATATTTTTAAAACATACTGTCATGGTTAGTTTTAAATGCCAACTTCCTACATTCGTGAATAACCCAGGATGACAGAATAAATAATGGATGTCTTAGATTAGCTTGGCTTGTGTTCATGTTTATAAGGAGGTTGTTTTTAATCTAAATTTAAATGAAAAGCACAATCCTGAGTGTTGGCAGCACCATTTCAAGAACTGGGCCTTGAAATGAATAAGAGGAAGGACAACAAACAGGGATCCATTGTTTGTTCACTCTCAGGTTTTGACTGTACATCTGATGCTATAAGTTACTGCCTTGAGTTCCCTACAGCAATCCACCACTACTTGGCATTATAAGCCAAATAACAGTGTGGTGGTTGAGATAGCAATTCCCCCCCCCCCCATAAACTCACGTGTTTGAATTTTTGGCCCATAGGGAGTGATACTATTAGGAGGTATGGCCTTGTTGGAGTATGTGTGGCCTTGTTGTAGGAAGTGAATCAATGTGGAAGTGGGTTTATATGCTCAATCTAGGTTTAGGGTAGCAGTCTCTCCTTGCTATCTATAGATCAAGATGTAAAAATTTCAACTCCTGCTCCAGCAGCATGTCTTCCTGCATGCTGTCTTATTTCTCACTGTGATGATAATAGAATAGACATCTGAAACTATCAGCCAGCCCAAATTAAATGTTTTTTCTTTATAACAGTTGCTATGTTCATGGTGTCTCTTCCCAGCATTAAAACTCTAAGACAAAATACTTTCTTTTCTAAGTTTCTTTTTGCCAGCATATTTTATCACAGCATCAGAAATGAAGATAGGCCATATAAACATTCACGAATAATCAATATTTATTTAGTTATTTTGGTTGAGTAGCATTTTCCTATATAGAATCAATACTGCAGTAAAGCTAAATAAGTGAAAAGGCAACGGTAAGAACGATTTAGCTAATTCCTAAAAATTTAAACTAAGAAGATTCCCTGTGATTGAACGGACTTAGGATAAAACAATTTACATTTTGGGTATATGCATGTATTTACCATTTCATTTAGAAAAAGAAATGAGCAATAGGAATCGATGAGATTGGAAAGGAAAAAGATATTTTTACTGAGTAGTGGAAGAATGATAGATACACCAAGCGAGTACCTTTAATAAAAGAGACAATCTTATTTATAAGTTAAATAAAATAATAGAATATAATGTTGTATAAAAAGGCACTCTTAATATTTTATTGGAAGTTTGAGTTATACATAAAACAGAAATAAATTTGGTAATACTTAAAAGACAAGTATAGTTATCAAGTCATGATAAAGGTGAAACTGAATGCTTTAAACTTATTGTTGTGTGGATCAATGGAACAACAGGAAAATAATTATATAATGAAAGCTAAGGTAAGGAAGATAGACCAGATAATTAAAGGGTATTATAAATAATAATTTAATAGATTATGGAGGAACCCAATGGCTAGAAAAAGAAATGAATGGATGAAGTCTAATAAAGTGAGGACAATGAAGTACCAAGGGACAAAGAGAATATTTATTTGATGGGAGAGAAGGGAAGACCCAATGTTATTTTAGTAACCAGGTTATTTGACTTCAGTGTTTTAGAGATGTCAATGTTACATGCCCTAAAAAATTCAAGGTGACAGAGCAAATGGTCAGTGTGGAATAAGAAAAAAAGTTCTATTTATCATTTCTACCAGTGAATTTAAACCTATAGTTTCTAAATTTAATTTATATGTCTATTACATCCTGATTACACTTTCTCCTCCCTACTCTCTTCTGCTCCACCCCCATCTTAATCCACTCCTCTTCTGTTTCTGTTCAGAAAGGGGCAGACCTTCAATGGGTATTATAAAAAGCATAGCATATCAAATTGTAGGAAGACTAAGTACCTTTCCTTGGATTTAGCCAGGGCAAGACAATACAATATGAGGAACAAGTTACCAAGACCCAGACAAAGCCTCTGGGACAGCCCCTGCTCACAATGTTAAGAAGTCCGACAAATAGACCAAGCTACAAAACTGTCACAGGCATTATGTTAGTCTCATGCAAGTGCCCTGGTTATTGGCTCAGACTCTGTGAGTTTCTATAAGACAGGTTAGTGGTTTCTGTATGTTTATTTGTGATATCCTTGACCCATCTTGCTCCTACAAACTTTCCTCCCTTTCCTCATCAGGATTCCCCATGCTTGGCTTAATGTTTGGCTGAGGGTGTCTGCATCTGTTTCTATAATTATTAGGTGAATGTCTATGATGAAAGTCTAGGTAGTCACAAATCTGATAATAGGAGATGGCTACATCAGTCTATGTATCCACTATTTCTAGAAGTCTTAGCTAAGGACATCCATGTAGATTCATCCTTGCATTAGGTTTCTACCTGACTTCCAAAGGCCCCCCTTTTCCAGTACTTTGTTTTAGTGTTTCCCCCTCTATCCAACTCTGAACCTGCTACCTCCAGTTCTCATTTCTTCCAACCCCCTGAACACCCAGAAGATCTCTTATTTTTCCCCTTCCCAGGTAGATCCATACATCACCCTTGGGTGCTATGTGTTGCCTAGCCTTTCTGGGTTTGTGGCTTGTATCATGGTTATCCTTTACTTTACAGTTAATATTCACTTCTGAGTAATACATACCATGTTTGTTTTTTTGGGACTGTGCTACCTCATTCAGAATGATTTTTTTTTCTAGTTCTATCTATTTGCTTTCAAATTTCCTTGTGTCATTCGTTTAATGATTGACTAATACTCCATTGTGTAAATGTGTCACATTTTCTTTATCCATTCTTTAGTAGGTGGGCATCTAGGCTGTATACAGGTTCTGGCTATTATAAATAAAGTAAAGCTATAGATTTTTTAAATAAAAATCACTAACTAGAATAAGCTTCTGAATAATTCATTTTTTATTTCCTTTTAATATTTTTATTGTGTTAGGTCTTACATTTAATTTCTCACCAATCATAATGTTTTCTGAGAAACTATGGAAAGAATCAAAAGACAGTTTAACTACTGAATTGGAAACATATATGCAAACTAAATATCTGAGAAGGGATTAAGAAGCAGACCATAGAGGACACTAAATATCAAAAACAGCAAAATAAAAAAATCCAAAGTTTTTATACCTAAATTTCTGACAAAATATATTTCAAAAGAAGATATACAGTTAGCCAACAAACATATGAAGAGATATTTAATATCAGTGAAAATTAAGAAAATCTATTCTATGTGGATGTTGACAGAGCGCATTTTTGTCATAGCCATAGTAAGAATATAAAATAGTGAGGATGCAATAGAGAACCCTGGGAAGTTTGCTTTCAAAATTAAATATCTGGTATAACATATAAAACCAGTTCTTAAAATCTGGATGACTATTTTAAAAATTGATATGGAACAGAAGAAAACCAAAGTTAAGGGAATATTCTATAATCAATAAGATATAAATATTATCTCTAAATTTATAAGATGAATATACATGAATGTATATATACATATATACCTTCTGTTGTGATATTGACATAAAGAGTAATATCTGATTCTAGAAATAGGCCTCATCTAGCTTCCTGTACATGATATCTGGCTTGAGTCTGTCTAAAATAACTAGGAATTAAGTTTGTGTATTTGAATGTGTTTAATAGATTGTGGTCCTTTAACACTTTTGATGTCTGCTGCATATGACATTTAAATTCTTTAAGTTTCCCACAATAAACCAAGACCATTTCTAACAGTGACCTTTGAAGTCTCCAAAAGGATGGTGATGTCCTACAGTGATGAATTAACCTGAACTATAATAATGGTACTAAAGTAAAAGCATCAACCAAAGATCAGCTCTGGACTATGAACTGCTCACAACAATTTCAAGGTGGTTTGCTAAGGTGTTCCAGCCTCATAGAATATTCCAGCAAAGATTTTAAATAAGCACTGAACTTTTCCATCACACAGAGACTGAACAACTGCTATTTCCCTTAGGACTTGACCATTATCTTAATTTTCTCAGGGTGCCCTAAAATGCTGTCAGTAAATGCTGTTACTTCCCAGACAAAAGGAAGTAATTTTAAGAATATGATGCTCATATTCCTAAGAGATGGGGTGGATGGTTGCTAGACATTTGGTTATGAATGTTTGCCATTGTTTAGGGGGTTGGTTGAAATTATTACTGGCTGTGTTAAGGGAGGAAACTTAAAAAAGGAGATTAGAATTAAGAATCTTTTTCTGAAAAAAAAATAGGGTGGATATAGAAATGATAGAATAAAAGGATAGATTATTGAATCTAATTTCAACTAAAAAGTAACAAATAATCTCAAATATTGTACATTGGCATAGATTTTTGTATAGTGACACAAATTTAAAGCTATTTTGTTACAAATTTACATATGTTTCAAATCATGTTTAAGAAACTTTGGTATATTGATAAAAATTTAAAGTTATTTTTGTTATATTGTATATATTTCTACTGTTGCGAAAGATATTTTTGTATATTGATACAAATTTAAAGTTATTTTTGTTATACAGTACAATATGTATCTATTTCTTGTTTAAGATATTGTACCTACACAGTAAATTTTTAAATTCAATATAAAGTTCTAGTCCTTGAAACTTATTCAGGACAATAAAGGAATACAACTTAGTAGCTAGTCATCTATAACAATAAAAATTATAGCCATGTTAGGTAGATTTTCAAGGTCAATCAGAAACATTTTAAATAAACAGATGGTCTTCAAACACTTCAAAGAAATAGAGAATATGGCTTTTTAATGTTTCAATAACATAGATCTTTTCATGACAGTGAGACACATCTGCTCCTGGCAGCAGCAATATACTTCATAAAAGGATGATGGGCTTCTAAGAGCCTCCATATGGAGTTAATTTTCTTTGTGTCAAAAGCTTGCCATTTGGGCAGTTTACTACCCTTGCCTAGCTTTCTGAGGGTGTGCGCTCCAAACTTGATAAGCAGAATATAAAACAGTGACTCCCACACTTTGCCAAGACAGAGTAGGAAACTCCTTCAAAAACTCCTGCAACTGGACATTTTTCTCCAACCTGATAGTTCCCAAGTTGTAATAAGAAGGCTACCAGTTATTTTCTGGCTGCTTAGGCACAAACTGAGCACACAGATTATTTAATCACTGCTTGGTCATTAGCTCTAGCTTCTTATTGGCTAACTCTTACATATTAATTTAACCCATTTCTATTAATATGTGTATGACCACTTGGCTGTGGCTTACAAGCTAACTTTCCAGTAGGGCTACACGACATCTTCCTGACTCTGCATCCTTTCTCTCAGAGTTCCATTTAGATTTCTGTGCCTAGATCTGTTCCCCTATAGATCTGCTATAGGCCCAAAGCAGTTCCTTTATTAACCAATGATATTCACAACATACAGTGGGGAATCTCACATCACCTCCTCTTTTCTATTTAAATAAGAAGAAAGGCTTTATCTTCAACAAATAGAATTACATATAACAAAAACATTTATCAAGCAAGAATTACAGTTACAATATTTATATATACTTTATCTTTTATCATAAGTAAGGGAAACTGTCTTTATAACTATAAATTTTTCAACAGCATCAAAGACTCCAGAAAGATATAATATTACATAAATAAACAGAAAGTGCATTGTAAGAAACTTCCAAAACTCTAGAATTGACAGAGACATTTCACTGCCTGGACAGTCACTGAAAGTTCTTCTCTACTGTTGGGGCATCTATCTTCAGCCTACTGGCCCATAGTATCCAGCAGACTTTTCCATGAAACAGACAATTTCAAAAAGAGTTCCATCTATACTGGCAGTCACTTTCTTCTGTGTCTAGCAGACTCTTTCATGAAGCAGGAACCCTGAAGAATCATCTCACCTTTAGGCATGTTCTGCAGTCATTTTCTGTGGGTCCTGTGTTGAAGGAGAGAGGGCCTGCTTTTGGTTCCTTTGTTTGTCCCGGCCACCCAGATAGCTTACACCCAAAATAATTACACAGAAATTGTACTAATTAAATTACAGCTTGGCACATAAGCTCTAGCCTCTTATTGGCTTATTCTCATAGCTTGATTTAACCCATTTCTAATAATCTGTATGTCACTACAAGGTTGTGACTTACCGGGAAAGATTCAGCATGTCTGACCTGGCAGCTCCAAGTGGCTCTCTCACTCTGACTCTGCTTTCTTCCTCCAAGAATTCAGTTCTCTCTCCCTGCCTGAGTTCTGCCCTATCACCAGGCCCAAAGCAGTTTCTTTATTAACCAATGAAAGCAACACAAATACAGAAGGACCTCCTACACCATTTCCCTTTTTCTATTTAAACAAAAAAGAAGGCTTTAACTTTAACATAGTAAAATTACATATAACAAATCAGTTATCAAGCAAGAATTACAGTTACAATATTTATATCTATTTTATCTTTTATCATAACAAAGGAAAACTATAACTATAAAAATCTACCTATTCTTCAACTCTTTCAAAGACTCCAGAAGGATATAATATTACCTAAGTAAACTATAAGTAAGCAACTTCCAAAACTCTAGAAATAACAGAGACATCTCAGGGCCTGTAGTCACCCAAAGTTCTTCTGTACTGTTGGGGCATCCATCTTCAGCCTATAGTCCCATATGATCCAGCAGACTTTTCCATGAAGCAGGAAATTTCAAAGACAGTTCAATCACTTTCTTTTGTGTCCTGCAGAATGTCTCACAGGCTCTTTCATGAAACAGGAACCCTGAAGGATCATCTCACCTTTAGGTAAGTTCAGCAGTCATCTCTTTGTGGGTTCTTCATGTCTAGTTTATGCATCAGTTCAGGCATGAGCAGTTTCTTGCCCAAATGGCTAACCAACTCCATAAGGAGACTCTTCAATGCCCATCTTCCTCTTGAAGTAGACTGGTACTGCCAGGAGCAGACGTGTCTCATTGTCATGAAAAGTCTTAAGTTATTAAAACATGTTAAGTGCCATATTCTGTAGTCTTTGAAAGATATGAAGAATACCTATCTGAAATATATCTATGCACACCTAGAGAATCTAACATGATTACAAACTTGACTATTATAGATGATTATCTATTAACCTGTATTTCTTATTTATACATTACATTTTCAAATGAACTACATAATCACAATACCTTTATCAAGATCAAAAATATGCATATAGCAAAATTGAACTTAAATTTATATCAATAAAGCAAAATCCATACCAATGCAAACAATTCATATCTATAGCATATCCCCCTTTAAATGTAAACAAAGATTTATAAACATTATTTGGTAAAGCACAAAACAATCCCATAACAGCTTAGACTTATTATTAAAAGGGTTATTTATTTGAGGGGAAAAAACTTACAGAAAGCCATCCTAGACAACAGCCCTATACAGTACCAGGAAAGGAGTCTACTCACTGAACCGAAGTCCGAAGCAAGAGAGCAAGATGTGGGCTGCTGCTGCTTTGTAAAGAGAAGGAGACCACGCCCCAGTGGTATCTCAAAGGCTATTGGCTAAAGGAGCAGAAGGAGCTCCTGCACCACTTCCACCTTTTGTTTAAGTAAGAGAGTTCTAAACCTACTACAAAATTATATACGGTAAGAACAAATATCCTATTCTAACTACTTGAGTCTTGTATAATAAGTAACTTGGCCAAGTCATGAGAGAAAAGCAACTACATTTATCCAGTATTCAACCCCATCGAGGATCAGAGAAGGGAAATACTGCCACCTGAGTAATCAGGAAGTGTAATCAAACAACTTCCAAAACATGCAGCAAATCACAGAGACAACTGCCTACCTAGGCAATGACCCAAAGTCACATTTGCAAAGTTGAAGCAACCAACTTTGGCTAAGGCCTAGAATAATTGACAGATTATTTTTTGTTTGTTTGTTTTTTCGAGACATGATTTCTCTGCAGCTTTGGAGCCAGTCCTGGAATTAGCTCTTGTAGACCAGGCTGGTCTTGAACTCACAGAGATCCACCTGCCTCTGCCTCCTGAGTGCTGGGATTAAAGACTATTTTTAAATGCAAGAAATTTTTCAAAACTGTCTTACACTGTATTGGCATGATTTTACATTTCTGCTTATCCATTTCCGGATACTATATATTTTGTCAGTAGTTGAGGTATGTGCAGTTCCTTGCCCAGAGGCCGGTTTTGCCAAGAAGAAGACAAGCTCCAAGTGGAGTATTTTTGGTGCTCAACAATCTCTTGGGAATACATAGGTGTTTCCAGGAGGGATTGTGTCTCGCTACCACAGAACTTTAAGTTAGATTAAATACCATTTTCTACAGCTCTTTGAAGAGGCTGAAGATTACCTATTTATACAGAATGTAATCTCTACGTATCTAAAATACCCAATTAGTCCAACTATCAATATGACAAACATAGATGACTATTAATCTATAAATCTTAATGCCTATCTAACTTAAAGATTAAGACAATAAACAACTGTGCAATAAATGAGGACAATGACCTCCACATGTGAACAATGTATACTGCAATATGGTAAATATATATATATATGAATACATAAACAATATATAAGTATCTCAATCAGAGGTAGAAATGTACACTGCAATATGGTAAATATATATCAATACATAAAAATTTTTTAAACAGAGGTAGAAGCATGCATGCATACAATATTTAATATAACTTAACTTTGTATCCAATGTAATTGTCTATAAACAATAACTCACAAATATCAATCTATTATCCTATCATCCAATTTTCCCTTTTTTTTTCAAAAATATCCTTGAGCTTATAAAATTTCTCCCCCAACCCTCAACCATATACCAACTATAATCAACCCCTAAATGATGTCCCTAAGCCTGAGGACAAACTGTGCTTGGAGAGGGGACATCGTCCTCTAAAATTGCTTCCAGCTGTCATGGGGGTGACGTTCTTTCTAGGGGATCCTGTTAAAGTAAAATGATGGTTAAATTTCAAGATCAATGTCTGGTAAAATTGCAAATAGTCTCTGAGTGTTTTGTGGAGGTCTGGCCAGAATGTTGTAAAAAATGTGCACCATTTCAGCTAACCAATTTTGAACTGTCTTGTGAAGCTGGTACTTGAACCAGGTCTTGTAGTAGCACTATCAGTATCATGACGTCATATCAACCAGGTGGAGTTGTTCTTACGGGTCCCCATCTTCTTCCTGGAAACTTCAAATATCACTGCAGGAAAAACTCATTGTTCATTGTGGAAAATTTAAAATTTATTTATATAAACATATACAAATGTATATATTCAATGACAGGCATGATAAAGACAAAAATAGATATGAAGAAAATCAAAGCTGTTTTATAAATTCATTTTTCTTTCTGTCCCATCTCATGGCTCTTGACATAAAACAGAAACTCTGGGTTTTTCTCTTAACAACAGGCTTGGAATTAGAGAGGGACTGAGCCAGAGTCCAACTTCAAAACCATCTCTATAAATTTAGAAATATAAACATATGTCTTTGATTTTTATGCTTACAGAACCTATTCAGTTTTCTTGATGATCCCTATTGGGTAGTTATTTTTCCAACTGTTAGTATTCAAACATCCAGAGTCCCTTGAATTTTTCAAAGATGAGTGTCTTCCTGCAGGGATAAGAACAGAACCCTGCTCCCTTCCTATATGTTTTTCTTACCACCTGTATGATAATCATCATTGTGGATGAGCTGTCATTTTCCTTTCCAAGAGGTTTTTCCTCTTCAAACCGAACCTTTATTAGTTTTGATCGTATCCACAATTTTACTTCTCCTGTGGAAACAAGAGCAAAACCCCTTCCCTAACGTAGCACATCTCCTGGCTTCCATTAAGAGGTCAGCACATCCTTGAAATAAACTGGTTCATTTAGTTCAGCAGATTTTCTTCCATTATCCAATGTCTTTCTGCTGCTGTTGTCCCTTTCTCATTGGCGTTAAGAAAATTCAAGGTTAATAAGGCATTATGTAATCTATTTCTGGTGGCATTTTCCACACCTTTCTCTTTGTTTAACATATCCTTTATTGTTCGAATTGATCTTTTATAACTGCTTGACCTGTAGGTTTGTGAGGTATACCTGTAACATGCTTAATATTATAATTAGCAAAAACTGTTTCATTTTCCTAGAGACATAAGCTGGACCATTATCTGTCTTTATTTGTGCAGGTATACCCATGATGGCCATAGCTCTAATAAATGTATGACTACTGAATCAGCTTTTTCTGAGCTTAAAGCAGTTGCCCGTTGAAAGCCTGAATAAGTGTCAATGGTGTGATATACATATTTTAATTTTCCAAATTCTGCAAAGTAGAACACAACCATCTGCCAGATTTTATTCCTTTGAGTACCTTTCAGATTAGTTCCTGCAGGTAGTGGTGTTTGGTTATATAAAGACCAAGTAGGGCATCTCTTTATAATCTCCTTAGCTTTTTGCCATGTAATGGAAAACTCCTTCTTTAAAACTTTGCTATTGACATGATGTTTTTTTGTGAAGTAAAGAGGCCTGTAAAACTCTTCCAATCAATAATTGATCAATTTCTGCATTACCTTGTTCTAGAAAACCTGGCAGACCTGTATGGGATCAGATGTGTGTTATGTATATTGGACAAAGCCTAGTCATTATTATGTCTTGTACCTGAATAAACAATGAACTCTGTGTCATCTGGTATAAATTCAGCAGTTTTAATATGCAAGATAACTCTGCATGTTATGAATCTGTAACTATATTAAGAGGTTCTTTAAAATCCCTTAGCACGATAAGAATGGCATATAATTCTGCCTTCTAGACAGAAGTATAAGAGCTTTGTTCCACCGTACTCAATTCGTCTGATTTGTAACCTGCCTTCCCTGATTTATTTGCATCAGTATAAAATATATGGCCTCCAGGTATTAGAGCATCACGTACAATTTGATGGAGAATCCAGGAAGTTCTCTTTATAAGGTTAAGTCTACCATTTTTGTAATAGTTGCTATTAATTTCTCCCAGAAAATTAGCACAAGCGCTTTGCCATGGTTCATTGTCTCCCCTTAACCTTTTTATTTCATCAGTAGTGAAAGGCACTATAATTTCTACTGGGTCTATACCTGCTAGTTGACGAAGTCTCAGTTTACCTTTTATAATTAATGCAGAGACCTTTTCTACATAAGTTTTTAATTTTTTACTTGATTTTTGTATATAAAGATCCATTCTAAAATAATATCTTCCCTCTGCATTAAAATTCCTGTAGGAGAAATTCTGGAAATCAATATGACTAGATTACAACTAATATTTGGATTCACCCTATCCACATGTGTCTCCTGTAAGTTTTCCTCAACCATTGTCAGTTCCTTTTCTGCTTCAGCTGTTAATTCTCTGGGACTATTCAAATCTTAATCACCACCTAAGGTTTTGTTTAAATGAATTATTAGATCAGGTGTTATACCAACAGCCGGTCAATAGATTGGAAATGTCTCCTAACAATCTTTGAAAGTCATTAAGAGTCCATAATCGGTCTCTCCTTATTTGTGCCTTTTGTGTCCTAATTTTCTGTAACACTATTCTGTAACCTGGGTAATTAACAGAATCTCCTCTTTGAATCATTTCAGGAGCAATTTGTAATTCCCATTTAGGCAAAACTATCTTCACTTGCTCAAATATTCTTTCTAAAGTATCTATGTTTGAATCATTTAGCAAAATGACATCCATGTAATGTTAAATTATATACTTAGGGAATTGCTTACGTTCCAATGGCTCACTTACAAAGTATTGACACAGGCTGAGGCTATTGAGCATTTCCTGTGGTAGGATAGTCCACTGGTATCTCCTAGTAGGCTGAGAGTTATTAAAAGTAGGCACTGTGAAAGAAAATTTTTCTCCAACCTTTTCTTGTAAAGGTATAGTGAAGAAGCAGTCCTTCAAATCAAAAACTGTAAGAGGCAATTCTTTGGGTAACAGAGAAGGCAGAGGAATTCCAGACTGTAGAGGGCCCATAGGTTGAATTACCTTGTTGATAGCCCTTAGATCTGTCACCATTCTCCTTTTACCAGATTTCTTTATTACAACAAACACAGGAGAATTCCAAGGGCCAGTTGACTCCTCAATATGTCGAGCATCTAATTGCCCCTGTACCAATTGTTCTAAAGCCTGCAATTTGTCTTCAGCTAGAGTCCATTGCTTAACCCATATTGGCTTCTCAGTTAGCCATTTTAAAGGTAGGGCTGTTGGTACCTCTAAAGGTTTGTTAGTTGCGTTATGTTCTTGTACAGCCTGAATGGCTGGTGACCTTTGTGCATAGTACCTTATTACATCCTTCCCAGAATTATGAGTTCCTGTGAATGCAGGAATGTTAATTTGGGTATTCCATTTCTGTAGCAGGTCATGGCCCCACAAATTTATTGCAATATCAGCTATATATGGCCTTATCTTCCCTCTTTGACCTTCTGGCCTATTACAGTTAACCCATCTCATGCTTTGTTTAACTCGAGATATGTTTCCAATTCCTAGTAATTGAACATCTGCCTCTTGAAGAGGCCAATTTGGATGCCACAATTCTGAAGTGATGATACTCACATCTGTTCCTGTGTCTATAAAGCCAACAGTCACAATTCCATTTATACGCACTCTCAGCTTTGGTCTCTGATCATTTATAGAAGTTTGTCAAAATATATGCTTCTTATTTCCTATTTTAATTTCTGACTTATCCTCCAAATTTGAACCACCATTTAGAACCATATGATATTGCACAGAAGGTTCTAGAGTTTTTTTAATTTTCCTGGTACAACATGTCCTCCACGGTTACTGGGAATGACTGGGCCACTTTTGGCTTGGGGGCCTTCAAGAGGACCCTCAAAGAGTTTCCTGATGGTATTGGGTTGCCTTGTCTGTCTGTTGTTGATCTGCATTCATTGGTCCAATGTTGTCCTTTATCACACCTCCTACATATACCTGAAGTCTGAGGTTTCCTATTCTTGCCATTCCCAGATTAAGTGTTATTCCTAGAAATTCCTTGCCTGCAATCCCTTTTCAGGTGTCCTTATTTACCACAATTAAAACATTTGGCATGTTGATGTCCCTTAATGACTTTGGAAATCACATTTCCTATGCAAGATTCGTCATAATCGTTAAAGGTCTGAAAATTTATGTTATGCTGGAACCATTCATGCATAGGTGCTGATCTAGACCTTAATGGTCCAAATATCTTTTTGCATTCTATGTTTGCATTTTCAAAAGCCAGTGATTCAAGAATTAGTCGTCTAGCTTCTGGGTCTGTTACTCCTATGTTCAGAGCCTTAATTAATCTTTGCAAAAAGTCAGTATAGGGTTCTTCCTGTCCCTGCCTAACCCTGGTATATTACTCTAACTTTTTACTTAGTTCTGGTAATCTATCCCAGGTATTCAAGGCTCCTTTGTGGCATAGGGACAATACTTCATCATAAAGAGCTTGGACCTGTGCATCAGCATACACTCCTACACCAAGAATTTGTTCCTGCAAAACCTCTACACATTTTGCTCTTACTTGCTGTTCCATATGTTTGGATTCTTCTCTGAAATAAACTCCAAACATCAAGGAAGGTCTATCTTCCAACATCACTGAAGCTAACTGGGAGAAATCATGGGGCATAGTCCTGACATTAGAAGCCCAAGTCCTTATCATTTCCTTAACAAATGTAGAGTGCAAACCATAAGTAACAATGGCGTGCTTAATATATTTCAGATCATTCAGTCCTATCGGCGTCCATTTACCTTCTTTGACTCCCTTTGAGGCTTTAGAAGTTGATGCTTTTTCAGAATAAATTACAGGGTATGTCACTAAAACCTTGGTTAAACCAGTTCTGACAGCCAGTGGTGGCATTATATCCTGCCCTTGTGTCTTCTCACCTGGTTCATCAGCTCCAATAATTTCTTCAATCATTTCAAATCTTTTAATCATAATCTCTCATAAAGCCTGAATCTCTTGACCTGCAAATGTTTTCAGTGATTTCCCTATGATATCATTTTTTTTGGTCCCCATTCTGCACCTGTGATTCCAAGGTCTTAATATTTCCTTTCAAAGATAACATCTCCTCCTTGAATTGCCCCCAGATATTGTGTAAGTTGCTATTCTGGAGGTATATTCTGTCTGTTACCTTATCAAAACTCTGTGATAACTTCTGAGAGTCAAATTCAACAGCCTGGACCCTCTCAGGTAAGTTCCGAGTGCCCTTAGATATGGAGTAAATTTTGCCTATCATGGTATTAATCCTATCAATTAATGCCATATACTTCCATAATAATATAATATGGAGAAGAAAACTGAAGCCTAATAACTAGTAAATTGTGGTACTTCCAAGGTCATAGAGGCCTTGTGTGATTTCAGCAAAAACCACAGCTAGAGTCCCATTAAAAACAAAACCTGCCATTTTACCTGTTAACCAGCAGATGGTGATGTTGCCAAGTCACGACCAGAATCAATGGAATGGTGTCAGGATAGATCCTGTGGTACTTGAGAGGTTAGATGTACACAGAGGAAGAAAACCCAGAGTCCAGGCACAAAGAACAAAAATCCAGGGAGATTCCAGTGCCTGATAAACAGCACGGCTCACCCCGGGTGCCCACCCTGCTCCGACCCAATACAGGGGTTATGACACCGCCACTGTGAGAATGGCCTACTATGTGCCCAGTGTCCCTATGCTGCTTCTGCTGGGAAAAAGTGTCACCATGCAAATATAAACACTTTGGCAGGGATATCAAATATCACTTCCACCAGACGTTACAGGGAGTTTTTGCCCCAGGGGATTTAAATGCTTGTGCTCTGACTTGTGCTGCCCAAGCAGACTGTCCAGGCCTGTGGATCCCTGGAGGCGTGGAGTTTTTAACTGCTGACTCCATGCACAGGCCTCAGCTAGGGGAAGGCTTGTGCCAACCCGAGGTGGTGGCAGGCAGCCAAGCCAGTGGCAGGCAGCCAAGCCAAAAGATGTTGGATGGGGGGTGGGGGTGGTTCTAAAACCAAATGTTGGGTGCCAGATAAAGCACGAAACAATCCCACACCAGTTTGGACTTATTAAAAGGGTTATTTATTTGAGTGGAAAAAACTTACAGAATGCAGTCCTAGACAACAGCCCTATACACTACCAGGAAAGGAGTCTACTCACCAAACCGGAGTCTGAAGGAAGAGAGTGAGAGGAGGGCTGCTGCTGCTTTTAAAGAGAAAGAGACCACGGTCCAGTGGGCTGGTATCTCAATGGCTATTAGCTGAAAGAGCAGAAAGAGCTCCCACAGCAATTTGGGAATATGGACATAGTTATTTCTCTCCAAACTTCTTCCTGCTTTATGGGGGCACTGTTAATCAGTTCTTTCATGGTGTATCCTGTATGCTAGGTCCATCTCAGTCAGCAGTTGAGTAAAGTAATTTTCTGAGGGTGTTTATGGCAACCTTTCTAAAGGGTGTGGTCTATCATACCATATTGGTCTAGATGAATCCACAGGTTCTCATCTTCTGTGAAAACAAAGGAACAACCTCTTTTCCAAAGCATCATATCGTTAGACCCAAATTCTGAAGTTATAATACCTTTATAATATCCGTGCCAGTTTAGCTTAGCAGCCCACACAATGAAATGCCTACATTATCAAACATTATGACCCATTTAGAGGTCTTTTATGTCTGAATCTGTCTTTATTGCATTGTCTGTAATTCTCTACTGTCTTGAAGAGCTTTTAAAATGCTAAGCAGCTTGGTAGCATCTGCTCTGGATGTTGCCTACGCCTCTCTCTAATTTCAAAATGGTGGATGTACCAGTTTTGCTAGCTCTGGGGCTGCCAGGTAGGAGCCACACTCAGCAATTTAACTCTGAGAATGAGTGTTCAGCACATTAACTCTTTTTATCTGAGTTATAGCCAAATCTGCCATTCAGAGCACTGTGCAGCCTGGAAACATCTCTGTGTATGGCAGCAGGAATCTGCCATACTCTTCTGCCTGTGTGCGCCTAGTAGACCTGATCCCGTTGCCTGCCCAGGCAGGGAGCGCCAAGCCACAGGCATGGTCTCAGGTACTTTCTTCCTGACCCCGAGTGAGCACACAAATATCCGGGCCCACAAATGCTCCATAGCCAGAGTTTGCACTGGCAGCAGGGCCGGGAATCCTCATTTTAAAATTGCACGGCTTTTTTTGTTTGTTTTTATTGCTGAGTCAGGGAAATCTCTCTGTGGCATGCTGCCAGCAAACAGCAAAAAAGCTGTGTTAAACTCTACTATATTTGGGTCTAGAATTCCTTTTCAAGTCCTCTCAGATTTTACATGCATTTACTTTACCACATTGGGCACCACTCTGCTGCAAGGAGAGAGGGCCTGCTTTTGGTCCTTTTGTTTGTCCCAGCCACCCAGCTACCTTACACCCAAAATAATCACACAGAAATTGTATTCATTAAATTACTGCTTGGCCCATAAGCTTTAGCCTCTTATTGGCTAATTCTTACATCTTGATTTAACCCATTTCTAATCATCTGTATGTCACCATGAGGTCATCGCTTACCAGGAAAGATTCAGCATGTCTGACCTGGTAGATCCATGATGGCTCTCTCTCTGTGACTCTGCTTTCTTCTTCCCAGAATTCAGTTCTATCTCTCTGCCTACCTAAGTTCTGCCCTATCACCAGGCCCAAAGCAGTTTCTTTATTAACCAATGAAAGCAACAAAAATACAGAAGGACCTCCTACACCAGTCCTGCATGTCCAGTTCATCTAGTAGTCCAGGAAAGAGCAGTTTCTTGCCCAAATCGTTAACCACCTCCATAAGAATCCTCTTAAATGCCTATCTTCCTCTTGAAGTTATTGGTGCTGCCAGGAGCAGATGCATCTCACATCAACAGAACCCTAAGTTATTTTCTTATTGAATGTTATTGAGCTCTACATTTTTCTCTGTTCCCCCTGCCTCTCCCCTCCCTTTCAACCCCCTCCCAAGGTTCCCATGCTCCCAATTTACTCAGGAGATCTTGTCTTTCTCTACTTCCCATGTAGATTAGATTTATGTGTGTCTCTCTTAGTTTCTTCATTGTTGTCTAAGTTCTCTGGGATTATGATTTGTAGGCTGGTTTTCTTTGGCTTTATGTTTAAAAACCACTTATGAGTGAGTACATGTGATAATTGTCATTCTGGGTCTGGGTTACCTCACTAAAAATAATGTTTTCTAGTTCCATCCATTTTCCTGCAAAATAAGATGTCGTTATTTTTTTTCTGCTGTGTAGTATTCCATTGTGTTAATGTATCACATTTTCCTTATCCATTCTTTGGTCGAGGGGCATTTATGTTGTTTCCAGGTTCTGGCTATGTCAAACAAAGCTGCTATGAACATAGTTGAGCACATGTCCTTGTGGCATGATTGAGCATCCTTGGATATATAGCCAAAAGTGGTATTACTGGGCCTTGAGGAAGGTTGATTCCCAATTTTCAGAGAAATTGACACACTGATATCCAAAGGGGCTGTACCAGCTTGCATTCCCACCAGCAATACAGAAGTGTTTGCTTTACCCCACAACCTCTCCAGCATAAGTTGTCATCAGTATTTTGAACTTGGCCATTCTAACAGGTATAAGATGGAATCTCACAGTTGTTTTGATTTGCATTTCTCTGATGACTAAGGGTGTGGTACATTTCCTTAAGTGTCTTTCAGCCATTTTAGATTCCTCTGTTGAGAGTTCTCTGTTTAGGTCTGTACTCCATTTTTTAAATTGGATTATTCGACCTCTTGATGATGAATTTCTTAAGTTCTTTGTATATTGTGGAGATCAGAGCTCTGTCTGATGTGGGGTTAGTAAAGATGTTTTCCTATTCTGTAGGCTGCTGTTTTGTCTTGTTGAGCATATCCTTTGCTTTACGGAAACTTTTTAGTTTATTAATTATTTCTCTCAGTGTCTATGCTGCTGGGGATATATTTAGGAAGTGGTTTCCTGTGCCAATGTGTTCAAGTGTACTTCCCACTTTCTCTTCTATATGGTTCAGTGTGGCTGGCTTTATGTTGAGGTCTTTTATCCATTTGGACTTGAGATTTGTGCATGTGATAGATATAGGTCTATTTTCATTCTTCTACATGTTGATATCCAGTTATGCCAGCACCATTTGTTAAATATGCTTTCTTTTTTCCATTTGATATTTTTTGCTTCTTAGTCAAATCGAATCCAAGAATACATCAGAACCCTAAGTTATTTAAATGACATATTCTATAGCTCTTTGAAGTGGTTGAAGACTACCTATCTATGCAGAATATAATCTCTATGTATCTAAAGTATCTGAATCTAATTATAATAATGACAAACATAGATGACTATTGATCTATAATTCTTAATCCCTATATAACTTAAAGACTAAGGCTTAATATTAAAATATTATACAATAAACAACTGTACAACAAATGAGGGCAATGACCTCAAAATGTAAACAATGTATAAGCATTTTGATCAAGGTAATAATGTATGTTGCAATATGATAGATATATATTAAAATTATATCAATATACAAAATGTCTTAACCAGAGATAGAAACATGCATGCATACAATATGACAAAAATTACTTTAGCTAGGTATAGAAATATTTTGTACAAAAATAGGAACATATTCAGTATAATTTAAGTTTGTATCAATATACAAGAATCTATATCAATGTAAATTACTTATAAATAATAGCTTACATGTATTCACTATATTACATACTATTATTATTAGTGTGTGTAAGCTCACACTAATCTATTTTCCCATCCAATTTCCTCTTTTTATTTAAAGAGATCCCTGAGCCTACATAATTTCCTCCCAATCCCCAACCCTATACTATTTATAACCAACCCCTAAATGATGTCCCTAACACTGCAGACAAATGATGTTGGGAGAGGGGTGTATCATTCAAGAATTACTTCCAGCTCTCATGGGCATGATGTTCTTTCTATGGGATCCTGTGAAAGTAAAATAATGCTTAAGTTCCAAGACTACTGTCTGCTATAATTGCAAATAGTCTCTGAGTATTCAGTTAGGTTTTTCTGAGGTTCCTATTTCGATGTCTGGCCAGATGTTGTAAAAACGTAGAGCATGAGACTCTTAATCTCAGGGTTGTGGGTTCAGACCCCACATTGGGTGCCAATTTGTAGTGATCAGTCTGCTAGTTAGTTCCCAGGCACTTAGCCCCACACTAAGAACACAGAAACTGTATTAATTAATCACTTCTTAGTCATTAGCTCTAGCTTCTTATTGGCTAACTCTTGCATATTAATTTAACCAATTTTTATTAATCTGTGTATGGCCATGTGGCTGTGGTTTACCAGTTAAAGTTCTGGCATCTGTCTCTGGTGGCGCTACATGACATCTTCCTGATTCTGCCTCCTTACTCCCAGCATTACATTTCGTTTTCCCTACTTAGTTATGTTTCCCTATAGCTCTGCTATAGGCCCAAAGTAGTTCCTTTATTAATCAATGATATTTACAGCATACAGAGGGGAACCCCACATCATTAAATAACCACTCAGAGGGTTAATATTAATTACAAAATATTCTGCCTATTATCTCAGGCTCATTGTTAACTAGCTCTTACAACTTAAATGAACCCATGTTTTAAAATTCCATATTTTACCACAAGGCTCATGACTTGTTACCTTATATCTTGCTTCTCCAGCTTCTGCTAGTATCTCTAAGCTTCTGCTAGTATCTCTCCCTGTATCTCTGTTTGGATTTTAAATATATTTTGTCTTGCCATAACTAAAGTGCCTTCTTTATTAACCAATGGCAATCTAACATTCACAGCATATAGAAAGATAGCCCATGACATTTTCCCTTTTCTGTCTAATCAAAAAGGAAGGTTTTAATGCTAACATAATAAAATTATATAAACTAAAATAGTTATCAAGCAATAAATATAGTTGTAGTAATTGGTGCTGCCAGAAGCAGACGTCTCTCACTGTCAAGAAATTTTAAGTTTTGAAAACATTTTAAATGGCATATTCTGTAGGTCTTTGAAGTGTTTGAAGATAATGTATCTATTTGAAATATGTCTCTGCATATATAGAAAACCTAACTAACATGAATATAAGTTTGATTTATAGATTACTACTTCACAGCATTTCTTAACTATGTATTACATAATAACTTAAACAAGAGTAGAAATATACATATAGTATAACAAAATTGTCCTTAAATTTGTATCAATAAACTATATCCATAGTAGTGTAATATATTTTGAGATTAAGAGTTGGTTTTTGGATTAAAGTAGATTTAATAACCTACCATTTCATTATTTTTATATCATCTCATTTTTACTTAGAAAGACAATGATTATGATCATTAATCTTTTATACCCAACTCCCTTTATGTGAAAACAAACATTCATAAACAATATTTGAGGAATTAAGACATATTAGGAAATTTTCCATACTAATTCCTGCTGATTGGAAGTGTTGATAATATTATTGTGATCCTGGGAAAATTTAGATTTATGGCCAACTCCTGACAGGGGTATTTTGTGTTGTTGGACCATCTCAGCCAATATCCTGGAGCCTGTTTGGATGTTGGATTACTTAGGCTTTATTCACATTGGGGACCCCTCAGGGTTCCTCCATGATTAAACCATATTAGCATGGAAGGAAGCTACATCTTCTTATCATCTGTGGAAACAAAAGCAGAACATCTTTTCCAAAGCAAGATATCCTTAGACTCAAATGTTGAAGTAAATATACCCCTATGTTGATTTAGCTTAGCAGCCCCCACAATCAAATGCCTTTCTGCAATTAGCTCATTAACAGTCAAAAAATGAAAGAAAACATAATAGTATATATAATCCAGAGTCTCTGTGCATTTTCCAATTTAATGAGGCTTTTCTATATGATTTTATTTTCTCTTTAAAGACTTAGTTTTGGTTTTTAAAACAATTATTTTTTTTTACATAACTGCCTATACCCATTGTCTTTCTTTCTTAGCCTATGTGTTTCTTTTAATGCTCTGTGACCTGTTCAGATGTATTGTGTTTGTCTGAATCTGTCTTTGTTTTGTATCTGGAATCTTTTTCTGACAAAGTTTTTAAAATGCTAAGTAGTGTGCTAAAAACTGTGGTTTTGGCTGTTAGTTCAACCCCATTCAAATTTTCAACATAGAGGAGGGCTTATTAACTCAGGACTATTATTACCTAGCTCTTACAACTTAAATTAACCCATTTCTGTTATTCTATATTTTACCACGAGGCTCATGGCTTTTGACCTCACATCTTGTTCCTCTGAATACTGCTATCATCTCTCTGACACTGCCTTCTTTTTTCCTATATCTTTGTTTGGAATTCCCAACTAGCTATATTCTGTCCTGCCTTAGGCCAAAGCAGCTTCATTATTAACTAATGGTGATAAAACATATTCACAGCATGTATAGACAAATCACAGATCAAATTCCTGCTTCAAAGATGGATGTTCCAATGTTGCAGAGGAACCCATAGGCGACTCTCCAGACAGCTAGATGTCTCTATCATTTTACAGTTTTGGAAGTTGCTTGCTCTGTACTTCATGGTTACTTGATTAATATATCTTTCCCAAGTCTCTAATGGAGTTGAAGAAAAGATAGTTATAGTTATAGCTTCCCTTAGTCAAGATAGAAATTAAATTAGGAGCAAAACTCTGGATTCCTCAAGGAAGAGTATTTAATGGAATATTTCCTCTGATTTTGACAAATATTAATGGACCATACAATGTGAATATAATTTTTATCTGATAATTGTTCTTACTTTAGAAAGTATCACTGTTTTAGAATTAAAATCTTTATTTTTAATTTATACAAAAGAGGATAAATGTTGTAGAATAACCTTTTTGCAAATTATGAAGATACGTCACTTAAATAAAAAGCTGAACTGCTGATAGCTGGGTAGAATTTTCAGGGTAGAGAAGATGCTGGGAATAAGAAGGCAGAGTTACCAGCTACACAAGGATGAATCAGGAAAGCAGCATGAACAGAACAGAGTAAAGGTGATAAAGCCTTGAGGCAGAAAGTAAATTAGTAGAAATGGGTTGATTTAAGTTATAAGAGCTAGTTAGAAGCAAACATAAGCTATCACCTAGACTTTCAAAATTAATAAGTCTCTGTGTGGTTATTTGGGAGCTGTCAAATGGGAAGAAAAAGACTCACTACAGAATTTTTTTTCTGCAAATCAAACAAATATCTACATGACCTTGTTTTTTCCTATGATATTCACAATAGATAATAGGACAAATTACATATCCATTAACAGATGAATAAATAAGATATGATAATCAATAACAAGAATGCACATAGAACACATAATATTAAGCAAAATACATAAGTCTGAAAAGATAATCTCACGATTAAAGAAGAATTTAAAAGTGAAAGTTGATTTTCCAGATGATGAGAACAGAATATGGGTCAACAATCATAGTTTGCATAAAGAAGGACAGAGGGAGAAAAAAGGCATCTCTGGGGATTTTATTGTGTACAAGTGAAACAAACATTTTTATGACACAACAGTGATAATTCAAATAGAAAAATATATATTGTAATGTAACAAAATGGAAGAGAGGAATTCTTATATTTTCATCAAAGAGATATAATGAAAGTTTAAGATTATAGACATACTAATTTAACATCAATTAAAATAATTGCTTTGTCTGGCATACCTGAACAAACCCATAATCCCAGTAACAAAGAGCCCACAGTAAGATGATTATGAATTCAAAATAAACTGTACTACATAATGCTTTCTAGGCCACACTGTATTATTTTGATATATTGTCTAACAAATGAGAAAAAGATAAAAATATAAAAGTATATTATTATTTTTATGCATTATTGTAGCAATCACTAAAATTGGTTATAGGAAGTGGGATGAATAGGAAAGCTATAATATTTATATATTTATTGAATATTAAAGAGTTACCAAAAGTTTTATAACATTTATAAATGAGGAAGAATAACACATTTTTATAATTAAATCATATGGCTATTAGAATAGTGAGTTTAATGTAAGAATGAAGAAGATGTAAGCTGAATGGAATATTGCTAATAATAATATGTAGTTCTCAATTCATGGTCTTATATACTAAACAGTTGAGCCACACAGTTGTATTAATTAAAGTTCTTGGATATAGTGTATAATTGGAAAGCATAAGGAATGAGACAACTGTGGATATTTTGGGATTAATATCCCAGGAGGAACCTCATTGAGATGAATAAAGGACAAGGTTCTCTTTCCCAGAATGAATTTTATAAGTATAAATATACAAAAATAAAACACATACAGATATATGAGTTTGTCAGATGGTAATAGTTTACATTGTCTAGTTACATTTGTCAACCTTGTCTTGAAACTCTATTCTCCATATATGGAATAATCAAATATTCATTTGAATATCTTCATCTTCATAATGAGTGTCCATTCTTGTCTCATACTTTTCAGTTTTATAGAATATTCAATTTTTCCTTGATTCTTCTATCAATTTTATTTTTTGTAAATTTATGATATCGTCACATATGTGCATATCTACTCACAAAGGCACAAGAGACTATATATAGAGAGAAGAAGCAATAAAAAAGCTGAAACTTGAAAATAAATGCTATATACAGTTATTTTTGTAAAGATTGTCTACCTGTCTTTATCTTTCTGTTCCTTATTCTTTTTATTACACTTTTATTCTTTTATATACTATTTAAACACTCTTCCCTTTAATATATGCTTAACTAAGACTATATCTGAGAATAAATTAATTAAATTGATATTAATTTGGTGCCTGTTGTGGAATATTGGTTGGAAATATGTTACATTCGTTTATGCTATGGAACATTTGTTTATTGGTGAAAAGATGTATTGTGTTCTTTTACACTGCATTTGTTTGCATCTGTGAAACTGTCTTACTTTGCTCGTCTAAAACTCCTGCGTGGTCTATTAAAGAGCTTAATAGCCAATAACTAGGCAGGGGAGAGGGTAGGCAGGGATGGCAGGCAGAGAGAATGAACAGAAAGAGAAATCTGGAATGAGAAGGTAGGAGAGTGATAAAAGGAGAAGGGGAGGAGGATGTCAGGGGCAAGCCACTAGCTACACAGCAAGTCATAGAGTAAGAAGTAAAGAAAGGTATATAGAATAGAGAAAGGTAAAAGCCCAGAGACAAAAGGTATATGGTATAATCTAAAATAAGAAAAGTCATATAGAAACAAGCCAAGCTAAGGTGAGAATAAATTTATAAGTGAGAATAAATTTTGGTGTATTTATTTGGAAGCTGGGTCCTCAGCCCACCAATAGCCGAAAGACTAAATACTAACCAAAAATAAGAGTCCTCACAAATATTCTGGTCATAATTATTATATTGATTATTAATTTAATTATTTTCATGAATTCTTGTGATGTTCTACACATTGTGTCTTAGGCCCTTAATGCTGTTATTATAAATATTTTCCTCTCATTTTTGTTATTGATTTTATACTTCCAGGTTTTGCATTTAGGTCTTTAACCTACTTCTGCTTGGTTTAAATATTATTATATAATTATTTCAGCTCTTTTCATTCGATATCAAGAGCTAATTTTCTAACAGTGGTTATTAAGTAATGTATATATATTACAACTTGTGGGTGGCACCTAATCAAATGACTTTTATTTTCTCATTTAATTATTGTCTTATTTCTGTGTGCTCGTAAGTGATGTTCAGAAGTCCAAAAACCACAATACAAAGGAAATTGATATATTTTTAATTTATCTGAACCCTAAGTTAGTTTGAATGCTTTTTAATGATTTGCTCCCATTCTGAGGGCTCAAGGACAGCAACTTTGTGAATGTTTTGCTAGTTTCTTCTGAACAGTGTTATATGTTGATTTTTCATAAGACTCAAAGTCTAGTTCAATTTTCTTTTCAGAAACATGGTTGGTAAATAAATATTATTTTAGAGTCAATAAAAAGTTATTAATTATTTGAGAATTTAATAAAATATTTTTTCATATTTATGTATTCTCCCCCAGCTTCTCCCAAATGCATACATCCTTCCCTACTTATCTTAGTGTTATATTTTTGTTCTGTTTTATCAACACTAGTGCAATTTGTACTAAAAATATACTCTTGGGTGTGGGTCAAGCCATACCTTTAAAGAGAAGTGACCCACTCTGTTCCAACAGCTATCATTTGCCACAAGTTTTTTGACCCAGTGATGGGACCTCATACCTGCTCCCTAACTTGCTGTGATTTCTGTCTGTTCCTCTCTCTCTCTCTCTCTCTCTCTCTCTCTCTCTCTCTCTCTCTCTCTGTGTGTGTGTGTGTGTGTGTATGTGTGTGTGTGTGTGTGTGTGTGTTTGTTAGCATGTCAGGTAATTTGGATTGTAAAAGAAAGTTTTTGGGTTTTGTTTTAAAGCATGACATTTATTAGATAATGAAATTGCTTTTAAACCTGCAAAAATATACAATAAGATTTCCTTACATGCACAAGTATAGGTAAATCTACATTACAGTAAATAAATAAATGTAGAAGTTGAACAAAAACAAATATGCATATAGGTCTAGTTTTGACGTCATTTAGTTTTTCCTTGGTTACAAGTGATGGATTTACTTATCTATGTAATAATTTAATAACAAAGTGGTGGTGCATTGAAAGAAACTGACACAAAATTAGTCTTCAGATGATCTTTATCAAAGGCTAGGCATATTCACCTGGTCAGAAGATACTAGGAAAAATACATTTTAATTAAAGGTTATGCCTGGTCTAGGGATCAGACACACTAGGCTTGCTAATAGCTGCAATTGAGTGGAAGAAAATTGAACTCTTAATACAGGTTCTGAGGACCCAGCAATCTCTCTTTCCAGTCATGGCTGCAGCAATACATGGTCTTGTTTCTGAGCAGGGGAGAAAGAAAGCTAGAGGTCCTGTAACCAAAATATATTAAAAAATTAACATTAAAAAGCTAATATTTGATCCTGGACAGTAGTGACACACACCTTTAATTTAGTACTCTGGATGCAGAGGCAGGCAGATCACTGTGAGTTCAAGGCCAGCCTGGTCTATAGAGCTACTTCCAGGATAGGGGAGCTAGGGTTATACAGAGTAACCCCATCTCAGAAAACAAGCAAAAATGCTGAAAATTATATCATGAATTAGAAACTTTGAGGCAAGTATCTTTTTGTTTTTATTTACTGGTTTTGATACACATCTTATCTTTTAACCAAACCATATGTATTCTTTCTTAAGTGATCTTTGTAAAATGATTGTAAGCAGAGAATTTCATGAAGTGCTAATTCAATTTCACAGCAAGTTTCATGGAGAGAACAAAATTGAATGGCAAGTTTTAATTTTTCAGAGGTAATTAATACCAACTTTCCTAGTTAATCCAAAGCTCCATGTGGAGGATGCAAAAATAGCTTGCTTCATTTAATATGCATAACAGATGCCATTATATTTCTACACATCTGAATAGTGTTTTCATATTATTGAGAACTGAGTGCAGTATTTCAATCTAAATTGTTGCAGATTTTTTTAAGTCAATAATACAAGCCTACAAAATTAAAATGCACTACTTGAGTCAAACATAACAAAATCATTGTTTGTTTATTTTTAAGGTGCTAATAAAAAAGATTAATGATACTACTGGATAATGAAACAATCTGGCAAGAGGTAAGCCCTGGAATACAGAGTGGTACAGTAGCAAGGGGATCTCAGTGAAAAATACATTCCACCCTGAATAAATTCAAAAGAATCATTTTAACCAGAAGACGGGCATTTGGGATTTAAAGATTTGTTTTTGTTGTTGTTGTTTTTCCCTATGTGTTCCTCACATGTCTTGGAGATTATTTACCTCCAAACAGAAAGCATTTGCATTTGAAGAGATTTTTATCAAAAAATCAATATGTGTATTTGACCTCCAAAACCACTTTATTTCATAAAAAAACTACCCACTGCCACTTATAAACTGTTACAAGCCATACCACATCCCTAATGCAAAGCTTGCTTACTCAAATTGATGGCAATATATACTATTTACTTTCTGAAAATAAAGATAAATATTAGCAAATAAATGGAAAGTGTATTAAGCACAATGTAAATGAGAGGCAGTCAATTGTTTTACTTTAAGAAACAACTTCAATTCTTTTCAGTAGAGATGAATTACTTGTGTTTTTATGTAAATAAAATGTTAAAATCCTCCATTCTTTGCATTATTAAATAAAATTCCCAAACAATGTTAGTAGGATATTCTTAATATGCAGTGATCTGTGACTGGTGATTCTGAATGTACAGAAAACTGTGATAAAGATACACATGATAGCAATTAAATATCAGATGCCATAGATACCAAACACAGAGTTGACTTCACATTTTATTTTTGTACTAAACCCACACAAAGTGGATATTATTTACATATTACTAAGTAAAGGCTTAAATATTAATGTTCCAATAGTCACAAAGTTTTATATGATGTATCATTTGGTTTAAAGTCATTAAACTAAATCATTGATTTTGAAGTTTGGTGTATGATTCAGCATTAAAAGCTGCTGATATCAATGTTCCAGTTCCACTTCTGACCTACTCAATCAGAAATTTGGGGCATAGGATACTGGTGTCTGTGTTTAACAAGCACTCCAGTTAATTCTGAAACATGCGAAGAGTTGAGAATCTAACTATGTTCATAGCACCATTATTTGTAATAGCTATAACCTGGAAACAACCTAGATTCCCCTCAACCAAAGAATGGATAAAGAAAATATGGTACATTTACGGAATGGAATACTACTCAGTGATAAAAAACAACGACATCTTGAAATTTGCATGCAAATGGATGGAACTAGAAAAAGCCATCCTGAATGAGGTAACCCAGACCCAGAAAGAAAAACATGGTACATACTCACTCATAAGTGGATATAACCAGGCTACAACCCACAATCTCAGAGAAGCTAGGTTAAAAGGAGGACCCTAAGAGGGACATATGAGGAGGACCCCAGGAAAAGGAAATAGTTAAGTTCTCCTGGGTAAACTGGGAAGGGGAGTAGAAGAGAGGTGATGGGAACCTGAGGGCTGCAGATGGCCGAATTTCAGGGAGGAACAGAAAGGGAGAACAATGAAGGAGATATCTTGATAGAGGGAAGCTTTATGTGGTTAGAAAGAAACAAGGGGCTAAAGAATTTCCCAGGAATGCATAAGGATCAGCAAAGCAATAGGGGAGAGGGTACTTGAACTGGTCTTCCCCTGTAATTAGATTAGTAACTACCCTAATTGTCATCATAGAACCTAGATGCAATGATCCATAGTCAAGAAATGGGCTTGTTCCTGGGAGCATAGTTGATGATAGAGAGGAGGGTTCATATGAGAAAGGGGGAGTCGAGATCATGATTGTGAAAACCACAGAGACAGCTGACATGAGTTAGAGGGAGCTTACTCACTCTGGACTGACAGTTGAGGATCTTGCATGGGACTGAGCTAATTCTTCTGAATGTGGGTTATAGTTACGTGGCTTGATCTGTTGGAAAGTGTAAGCAGTGGGACCAGGACTTACTCTGGGTGCATGAACTGGCATTTTGGAGCCCATTCCCTATGGTGAGCTATCTTAATCAACCTTGATATGGCGGATGTCCTGCATCAACTTGGTATACCAGATTTTGTTGACTTCCCACGGAAGGCCTTTCCTCTTCTGAGGAGTGGATAGAAGTGGGATGGAGGGATGTGGGAGGTGGGAGAAAGGGGAACTGCACTAGTATCCAAAATTTAAAAAATTTTAAATGAAAAAGTGGTAAGCATCATTTGCCCAAACATTAGTAGTTTTATAAATAATGATATCAATACCTAATAACATACTGTATCACTGTGTTAAATATTCAACTAATGACTAAAATGCTGACTAAATATGTTCCTCAGTTCTTTGGTTTTTAGTTTCATGAATTAAAAGATTCAACTAAAATGTACATAAACTATAAAATTAATATGTTGAGAGGAATGTTTGACATCTGCTTTCATATTGTTGAGTGAAATACAGGTTAAATTGAATTAAAATTTCATTTATCTTCATGACAAAAACTGAATATCTTAATGTGGGTTAATATGTTGATAGAAGTTTCTGTCCCACCCTGTCCCGCAGCCATTTTGTCCCAAATAAACACACAGACGTATACATTAATCATAAACCGATCAGCCTAGTAGATCAGGCTTTTCTTATTAATTAATTCTTACATCTTAAACTAGCCCATATTTCTTGTCTATGTTAGCCACGTGGCTTGCTAACTTTTTCAATGAGGCAGTCACGTCTTGCCTCCTCTGTGGCTGGGTCATGACTGCAGACTGTGTCTTCTTAGAATTCTCCTGTTCTCATTGCCCTACCTCTTCTTCTTGCCTGGTTGCCCCACCTATACTTCCTGCCTTGCTACTGGCCAATCAGCATTTTATTAAAAATGACAAAAGTGACAAGATGAAAGACCATTGTCCCACAGCGTTATTAAAACAATAATTTACTGTTTCCAAACTGGAACTGCCATTTTGTATCCTGGAGGTGACAGAGACACTGTGTGCTCCTAAGGAATGTCTCTTAAGGATAAGAAATCACGAACATATTTAATCATTTATTATTATAATGATATTAACTCATTCAGAAAAGAGTAGATCCCTCTGGGACCTAAACACAACTCAAAAGGCCTCAACATCCCAACAATGTTCTATTGAGAACTGTCCTAGTCTTGTTTCCAGTTGCTGTGATAAAGTTGTCTGATATAAGCAAGGTAAGAGGTAGAGGACTTACTTCACTTATAATACTGTATAGGTTTTAAAGAATCAATGACTGTGATAAATTGAATAGTAAGTATATTAGAAGTCTATGTTTTTAAATTAATTGGCATGTTTTAACAATTCTCTTAAATAATAAAAACAACAAAAACCACAATGTGCTAAAAATTTTAAAGCACATATGATAACACTAGAGGGATTTCATGAGATGGTAACTCATGTATAAAATCTGAATAACTTAAAACAAAACAACAACAATAAACAAAACAAAGCCAACCAAACCAAACCAAACAAAACAAAGAAGGCGTTTGGAGAAGGGGACAAATTTCTGGGAGTAATTTCAGTCAGATTCAATTTGAGCAGGAATTTGAAAATTAGTAGTTAATGTAGAAAGGTAGATTGGCAGACTCTTACAATGGTGAAGTTTAGAAATGATGGTAAGTTTGTTTTAAATAATTTCATCCTGCCTTGTTTTGTGAAGCCAAGAAAGGTGTTTCAAATACATGAAATAAAATGAAAGATAATTATGCATGCTACACAGAGTCAAATTATGATGATTCATTCAACAATAGTAGTTTGTTTTTCCAGTATTCCAGAATATTATTTGTTTTGTAACTTTGCAAAGACAATAAATAACTAATACAGAGTAATACACAGCTTCCAGAAATTTCTTTGATTTATAGGACTTATTTTCACTAAACAATGATGCCAATTCACTTGTGACAACACATTTCTTTCCCCATAAAACAGTTGATATTTGTAAATATATTTGTTACAACAGATACTTAATATATGATAACAAGGGAGAAAATTTATCAATAAATTATGTCCATGTATACTCATGCATTTCTCTACATACCAAATATTAATTATATTCAAGACTTTGAATACACAGAAATTAAGATCAATTTTACAAAACCTGAGATGTGGAAGATTTTAGACCTGTAGTTATAAATTATTATCTAATTGTACCATTTTAATTTATTGTATATATTCATCATTTGCTACATTCTACATACTGGTTTGACCTACATAAAAATTGCAGAAGAATACACTAAATTTAGGACTCTATACTAAACATTAATCTTATATTTAGCTACATCACATATTGTATTATAATTATCATCTGTATATTTAATGTATATTATTGTTGTCTACTTTCTAAAACATGAATGATTATACATCTAGAAAATAATTTTGGTTAAAAGATGTGTATCAAAACCAGTAAAGAAAAAAAAGAGATACTTGCCTGTTGATAGGGCAGAGCTTAGGTAGGTGGGGAAGATGGAACTCAATGCTGGGAGAAAGAAGGCAGAGTCAGAGAGACACCATGGAGCCAAAACCACCGGAGATAGATGTACTGAAATTTTGTTGGTAGGCCACGACCTCTTGGTGATATACAAATTAATAGAAATGGGTTAAATTAAGATGTAAGAATTAGCCAATAAGAAGCTAGAGGTAATGGGCCAAGCAGTGATTTAATTAATATAGTTTCTGTGTGATTATTTAGTTCTGGGTGGCCAGAACAAACAAGTGGTCCCTCCTTGCAATAGAGTCCTTGTTTATTTTATTTGTGATTTTAAAGAATTTAGTGTGAAACATTCGATAATTTGTTTAAATATAATATGCATTGCCTTACTTTTAAGTAAATGAGCACATTTTTATATATGCATTAGCCATCTAGTTCCTTCTTTTGTAAAGTTGCTGTATATATATTGGATTTGTTTTCATTTTCTATTCATTAATCTCATTTTTAAAAAAAATTTATATATTTATCGAATGAAATGTGATCATAATCACAGTATACTTCTGATGCATAATCTACCAATATTCTTGATCACAGCCCTCCCAACATCATGTCTTTTTTTTTTTCTGGGGGAAAGATAACCTATTAAGTTCTGTTTTCTCTGAGCATATATTGACAGCTTTGGGGATATACACTACAGCATGGAATATTTATCAATCATGATCCCACAATAGCTGTAAATACCTTCAAAGGATTATTACAAGACAAAGCCAGTGAAAATACCAACATAGATGGAAGAGATTAGCTCTTTGGATTTTTAAAAACATTTTTTTCTTGTTCACACTCATATGCTTACATCTGTACATTGATTGTAAATACTTTTTAAATCATGGTAAATGACATGCTAGCTTTGTTTTCTTTTATATAGTATTTATGACAAAAATGTCTAAGTATATGAATTATATAAACTACCATCTTTCAGCATTTTTAAAACCTATCTTTCTTAATTTGAAAAAAGTATGTGTAACAAACAGTTTTCAATTGTGAAAAGTAATAGATGATTTCATTATTTTCATGTCACTATAGAAAATTAATCATATTGCCCTTTTAAAACACTGTATATGATTTTTTGGAACTCTCTTCATTATTTGCTATACATGAGCTATTTTAAGATTATTAGGAGATTCTGTGTATGTTTTTAATTTTATTTTATTTCTTTGAACTGTAAATGGTGTGAGTTACTAAGTAGACCACTAATGAGGATAACCATTACAGTATCTAAATCCAACACTGATATAAATTTAAATTGCTTGACTAGCATACTTAACATTTTTATGAGGATTTAAAAATATTTACAATACAAACTGAATGTCCATAATGCCCTTTTGCATGTTTCCTTGCTTGACTCAGCATTGAGTTATTGCTAATCTGTATATTATAATGTTTTACAATCTTTCTTCTGAATGTACTAGCTTTTCAACAATAAAATTTATACCACAATCCCCCCCATGCTTGTAGTAAAATGTTATTCTTGATTCTTCCAGTGTCTGACATTCCCAATCCCATCCATATTTTTTATGATTTTGGCCTAAAGAGAAGATAAATCTAAGGCAGTATCATTGAGGTAATGTATGATTTAGGTCATGAGTCCCCTAGAATGACAATAATCTAAGGAATATTAATGAAAATGGGTAAATTTCCTGTCTTAGAAATGATTTGTGTGTATAAAATAAGGTATCACAAGTAATTACAAACAGAAAAAACATAATAACAAATGTAATTGCCAACATTAGTTATACATCTGAAAGGATATATATTCTTATAGTAAATGTTAATAGCATATATTGAAATATATTCATGCTTAATGGAAAGTTATTCATTAAACACATAATTATTTAATATTTATTAAAAACCACTGTGATGACTCTAAAGGTAAAGTCAAAACAAATGAAAAAAAAAACTTGTCTTTCTTAATCTTGACTCTCAAATTAATAAATTACAAAGAATATGGGAAATAAGTGAAGAAATCTTTGTGTTTGTCTGTGAAGGCATTTCCAGAGATGATTAAGAAGGAAGACAATGTGTCACTTTATAAACCAGAGATATAGATTAAATAAATAGGGGGAATGAGGACATCAGGAAGAGTAGTATATCCTTTTCAATATACCTGGCTTCCATGATGTGAACGTACTCTGTTTTGCTCTGTCAAGCTCTTCTTGCGATGATGAACATCATAACTTGAAAGCTGTAGTGTAAAAATAACATGTTCTTTCTGCTATTTTGGTAACAATGATAAAACATAAATAATATAAGTATAAACTAAATTTTAATTTAAGTTTTTAAAATTTGTTGGTACTGCTTTATTCTTTGTTATTTTTAAATTTACATATAAAATTATAGGTTTAATTATTGTATTTTTATGCATAAATTCTTCTGGTTTATCCTCATTTCATGCTTCTCTCCTCCATCTCCCCACATTTCCACCATGGGTTTTCTTCTGTCTTTAGTATTCTCTTCCAACTTTCATATCTTATGTATTCTATTATTTTCTTTGTTGCTGTGAAAGAAAATAGCACCCAAATGCTAGGATACTAACAGGAGGTGTGGCCTTGTTGGAGTAGCTGTGATCTTGTTGTAGGAAATGTTTTACTGTAATGGCAGGCTTTGGGATCTCATGTATGCTGAGGCTTGTCAAGTATCTAATACTACTTCCTGCTGCCTATGAGTCAAGATGTAGAACACTTAGCTCTCAGCTCCTTCTCTAGAACCATGTCTGTCTGTATGCTTCCATGCTTCCTGCCATAATGGTGATGAACTAAATATCTGAAACTGTAAGCAAATCACAATTAAATGTTTTCCTTTATAAGAGTTGCCTTGAAGCCTGGTGGTGGTGGCACATGCCTTTAATCCCAGCACTCAGGAGGCAGGGGCAGGAGGATCTCTGTGAGTTCAAGGCCAGCCTGGTCTATAAGAGCTAATTCTAGGACATGCTCCAAAGCTACAGAGAAACCCTGTCTCGAAAAACCAAAAAAAAAAACCAAAAAAAACCAAAGAGTTGCCTTAGTTATGGTGTCTCTCCATAGCAATAGAAAATAGAAACTATAGCTAATACACCTTTCTGATACCATTTCTTTAAAACCGATATTTTTTTACTATGAATCTCCTTTTAGCTTCATGTTTTATCCATACTTCTTTTCCATATATATATATATGTATGTTCCATATATATATATATATATATATATATATATATATATATATATATATACTAAGATAGAATCTACAAAGGAGATAATATATTCAGTATTTGTTTGAGTCTGGGATTCTTCAATAAACTAATTTGTAGATTCATCATTTTTTTCTACAAACTTAGATGTTTTCATGACTGAATGAAATGTTATTGTGTAGATGTACCACATTTTCAGTAACAAATGCAGTAACAATTATGTATTGCCCATAATTTATGCCTAAAGTCAGAATATAATTGCTATTTTTTTCCATGACAACTCTGTGGTCTTATCAGCCCCAGAAGAATCTGCAAACAAACCTCACCTTATTAGTTTCCTCCAAATATTTACCCTCTCAATGTCTGTTATTCTTAAAAGCCTAGTATCCTTTCCTTGGGCCTCTCATGTTTCTACAAATGCTTTTTGCTTGCTGAACATGCAAATTAAGGTACCCGGAAAAGCTATTGCTTTCACGCACTTTACATTGAGCTTCTCTTATGTAATGTATGCTAAGCCTATTTTCTGTTAATTTACTTTCATTTCTTGTAATAGTTTGTCCCAAATGGAAAACTCATGAGGAATAATTTTTTATCTTTTCCACTATTCTGTCATTGGCCTTAATATTAATATTAGTAAAATTTTCACACTATGTAGTCAGCTGTAGTTTTGCCAAAAGTTAGATTTTCAAGATATTTTCTTCTGCTCATCTATATTAGAGCTGTTGCAGTATTGATAATATCATTTGTAAATTATTGCATTGTCTTCATAATGAATTTCCCTGCTCCTATCTCTTAGTCATTAAGTTCTCTTAAAAACCAACTAAAATTAATTTACTCATTCATCAGATATTTATTATGTGCCCACTAAGATGAATATACAATTAAACTTGCTTTGTTTAAGTCTTCTGCTTTGCCACTTGAAAGCTCAGCAACAATATAATGGATGATATTAGTATTCTTTATGATTCACCCTTTGTTTAAAATTGCGCTCTCATTTTTTCCACTCTTTGCCTTATGTATTATGCCTTAACAACACAAACCTACCAAAAGCCTTTTGTGTATACCAGTATGTCTTTTATCCATGACCTCTTTTATGCTGAGAAAATTTTATTTTATACAGGATATATTTCTTTTCCCATCATTGTTCTCAAATTTCTGTTTACTGAGCTGACTTTTACATTTCTACTTTGCAAGGTTAAAATTCTCTCCAAAATCCATGGGAAACATATTTATTTCAAGTCATGTTTACTTTCCCTACATCATGAAAACCTATCTCAATGATTGAGCTTCTACTAATAAGTTGTTTTATAATTATTCCTCCAGAATTGAAGACTCTCAGATTCATCTTACTATACTTTATCTCAAACACTTAATGATGCTTGTTATCTAAAAACACATCATTAAATTTGAATTATGGTCACTGAGGAAAATATAGACAGCATACTGCAATCAATTTATATATGATTTCAAAAGCAAGTTTATTGTAGGTGACAATCTAGAAAATAACATTCCTACTTTAAATTTAGAAAATCAGGAATTCTTCCCATCCTCATATTATATAAACATAGAATACTTACTCTTTATTCAATAATCAATTTTTTATGAAAAATGTTGAGTTAGATTTTTATAGTCTCACTAATACTTAGCATTAATACTCATTAATGTTATGAATATTCATTCCATAAAGTACATGTAAGTTTAATAATAGATATAAACGTTTAAATGGGTTTTCAGGAAAATTGTAATGATACAAAGAAAATATCATATAGGAAATATTTTTGACGTTTAATGTCATTTTAATCCTAAATATCAATCAGAACAATAACATTTGTATATAATTTCACATATACTGCAAGTCATATGGCTTGGATTCTAAAGCCCTGACTGTGAGTGGCAAGGCAATGAAGAAGCTGGGATCAGATAGAGTGTGCTGAGTCTGATTGAGAATACCTATTGCAGCAGTTATAGGTTCCACAGTTTCTCTAGCAGAGAACCCAGAACACCTGATTCCAGTTGTCAGTCTGTCTGCCTGTTGCTATCTTTTTTCCCATTCCTGCACTGTTTCAGTCAGAGTCAAATCCCTGTCGGCAATGCCATGATATGATAGGTGAGAACAAAAATTACTTGTTGGTATAAAGATAAGAATTTAGAACTCAGAAATTATAATGATTTAGGGACATGACAGTGTAGTAAATTCTCCTTTGGTTTACATAATCTTACTAGCAAAGGTCTTTGTCTAGATATGCAGCACCAGACACAACTTCTTACGTATTAAGCAAGTTTTATGTTGAATCAGAAAATTCATTAAGTCTAACATCAAGGTGTAAGCGGCACTATTGCACCTTTAGCGATATCTTGCCTGGTTCTCATTTTGTGGTCTGTAGGTGTCACAGATGTATGGGACTTTTGATTGATTTAGTCCATTGGCATCTTGTATAGCACCTTCTAGTATAATGAAAGTTATTCTTTGGGGAGATTTTTCAGATCAGTAGATTCCTTATTCAATTCAAACCTTGTGTCCAAATTATGGGGCATCTTTAGCAATGGGCACTTGTTTTAAATATTTTGGAAGCAACCCACCAAGGGCAATGTTAAAAGCCTATATTGTTTTGAGGGTTTTCTTGGACCTCACTGACAAAAACCTACGAGGAATAGTCTATGCTTTGGGAGGGTATTTTTATCCAAATTGTGTAATTATTTATGTATATAATCATATATATATATGAAACATACTATAATAGATTTACTTAAGTATGAAATAATGCTTCCCCATGGTTTACAAAAAAACTTGTTGTTATTTCTTCCTCCTCCTTTATAGTTAATTTTTAAATGTTGTAAGAGTAACCACTTTGTTAAATATGTTTTATGAATTTATGATTATATAAGGAAACTAAGAATTCCTTAAGGCAAATTTGTCCTTTCATTTAGTTTTTTTCCCACTGTAAAAATGTGTTGATTGATGATCATTTAATCATTCTACATAATTATTTTTTAATTGTAATTTATGTATTATAATTACAATAAACTTAGTGTGTTTTTCTGCATATTTTTAAACTTTATCTATTTAATTAACTTTTTAAATCATTTATTTTGCATACCTACCATAGTTTCCTCTCCCTCCTCTCCTCTAGTTCCCTTCCCCTGACTCCCCTTTAACACCTACCCCATCCACTCCTCTTCCATCTCCATTCAGAAACGGGCAGGCTTCCCGTGGGTTTGAACAAAGCATGGAGCATAAAGTTGAAGTAGGACTTAGCCACCCCTCTCCTGCATAAAGGCTGAGGAACAAGTTCAAAAAACCCTGCTAAGCACCAAGAACAGGTTCTGACTTCGCTGCTAAGAACCTTACAAACAGACCAAACTACAAAACTGTTACACACATGCAGAAGGCCTGAGTCAGTGTCATGCAGGCTCCCTCACTGCTGGTCCAGGGTTGATGTGCTTCTAGGAGCTCAGGTCAGCTGTCTCTCTCAATTCCTCCATCAAGACCTTGATCCTACTGACTTGAATAATCCCTTTTCCCTTTCTTCAGAAGGACTCCTGGAGCTGGGCCCAGTGCTTGGTTATGGATTAGTGAATTTGCTTCCACCAGTTACTGGGTTAAGGCTCTCTGGGTTAAGGTAGTCACCAATCTGATTACTTTACATTGCCAGTTCAGTCACTGTCTCCACTATTGCTAGGAGTCTTAGCTAGGGTCATCTTTGTAGATTCCTAGGAGTTTCTCTGGCACCAACTTCTCCTTAATGCCTGAAATAGTACCCCTGATCAAGATGTTTTCTCCTTACTCCCCCCTCCCTCCTGTCGCTAATCTGACTTTAGCACCTAGGTGGTACAGCTGCTCCCTCAAATTCCCATCCCATGTTTACCCTGGAGATATCTTTTATTTCCCCTTCATAGGGAAATCCATGCATACCTTTTTGGGTCTTCTTCATTATCTAGCCTTTCTGGGGTTGTGGATTGGAGGTTTGTTATCCTGCACTTTATTCTTAATATCCACTTATGAGTGAGCATATACCATGTTGTCCTTCTGGGTCTGGGTTACCTCACTCAGAATTATTTTTTTCTAGTTCAATCCACTTGCCTGAAAATTTCACGAGGGCATTGAATTTTTACTACTGAAAAAATAATTCATTGTGCAAATGTACATTTTCTTTATCCATACTTCAGTTGAGGAACATCTAGGTTGTTGCCAGATTCTGACTGTTAGTACTGAGGCATCTGTACTGACCTGCACTTAGGGTCCTGGGAGGATACATCCTCAGATGCAGTCACTAAACACATTTACTACATTCCCTTATAAAATGTGGATCTTTCTTATTTCCATCTCATTCTCTTCTGGCACTCTTGTCCCAGTGAACCAATCTCTGTCTACCTCTTCCACCCCTTCTCTGGCCCCCTTCTCTGCCACATTCTTTGTCTCCTTTTCTACCTCTTCTCACTCTTCTTCCAATAAACCTCCCATGTGAGCCCTGTTGTGAAGTGACTCCTTAATACCAATTTAAAATAAACATTAACACTAGATGTTGCAGACATTGCTGCTATGAACATAGTTGACCAATTGTCCTTGCGGTATGATTGAACAACCTTTGGATATATGCCCAAGATTGGAATAACTTGGTCTCCATTTTTTGAGAAACTGCTGTATTTATATCCAAAGTGGCTGTACCAGTTTGCACTCCCAAGAGAAGTGGAGGAGTGTTCCTCTTACTCTACATCCTCCCCAATGTCATCAGTGTTTTTGTTTTTAGCTATTCTGACAGGTATAAGATGGTATCTCAGAGTTGTTTTAATTTTCATTTCCTTGATGACTAAGGATGTGGAACAATTCTTTAAGTGTATTTCAGCCATTTGAGATTCTTCTGTTGAGAAATTTCCGTGTAGATCTGTACCCCATGTTTTAAATGGATTATTTGGTATTTTGATGTCTAGATTCTTGAGTTCTTCATATAATTTGGAGATCAGCCCTCAGTCAGATGTGGGGTTGGTGAAGATCTTTTCCCATTCTGCAGGCTGCCATTTTGCCTTACTGAAAGTATCCTTTGTCTTACAGAAACTGTTCAGTATCAGGAGGTCCCATTTATCAATTGTTGATCTCAGTGTCTTTGCTATTGGTGTTATATTCAGGAAGCAGTCTTCTGTGCCAATGGGTCCAAGGCTAGCTTCCATTTTCTTTTCTATCAGCTTCAGTATAAATGGATAAATGCTTAGGTCTTTGATCCACTTGGACATGAGTTTTGTGCAGAGTTATAAATATGAATTCTTCTACATGCCACTATCCAGTTGTGTCAGGACTATTTGTTGAAGATGTTTTCCTCTTTCAATTGTACAATTTTGGATTTTTTGTACCAAAAATAGGTGTACAAAGGTGTGTGTGTTTATGTCAGTGTCTTTGATTCAATTTCATTTATCGATGTGCCTGTTTTTATTCCAATAACAAACTTTTTATTACTATAGCTCTATTATATTCTATATTCTACAATAATAGCATGAAATCAGGTATGGTGATACCTCCCAAAGATCCTATATTGTACACGAATGTTTTAGCTAATCTGTTTTTTTTTTTTTGTTTCTTGGTATGAAGACGAATATTGTTCTTTTGAGGTCTATGAAGAATTGTGATGGGATTTTGATGTAGATTGCATTGAATCTGTAGATTGCTTTTGCTAAGATTACCATTTTTACTATATTAATCATGCCTATCCATGAACTTGTGAGATCTACCCATTTTCTAACATCTTCTTCAGTTTCTTTCTTCAGTGTCTTAAAGATCTTATCCTACAGATCTTTAAACTGGTTAGAGTTACCCCAAGATATTTTGTATTATTTGCATCTGTTGTAAAGGATGTTGTTTCATTGATTTCTTTCATAGTCTGTTTATCATTTGTATATAGGAGGGCTATTCATTTTTTTTTGAGTTTATATTGTATTCTGTTACTGAAGGTGTGTAACATCTGCAGGCTTTCCCTGGCAGAATTTTTTGGGTCACTTCTGTATACTATCATATCATCTACAAACAGCAAAAGTTTGGTTTCTTCCTTTTCAATTTGTATCCCCTTGATATCCTTTTGCTGTCTTATTGTTCAATCTAGATCTTTAAGTACTATGTTGAATAGATATGGAGAGAGTTGACAGTCTTGTCTTTTACCTGATTTTAGCAGAATCTGTGTGAATTTCTTTCCATTTAATTTGATATGGGCTGTTGGCTTACTTTATACTGCTTTTAAGTTATTCAGGCATGTTCCTTATATCCCTCACCTTTCCAGGACAATTATCATGAAGGGGTGTTGGATTTTGTCAAATGTCTTTCATTATTTAATGAGATGATCATGTGGTTTTTTTTTCCTTTTGTTCATATGTTGGATTACATCAACAGATTTTCATATGGTTAATCATATCTCTATCTCTGAGATGAAGCCCACTTGATCATGACAGATGATATTTTTGATATGTTCTTGTATTTGGTTTACCAGTTTTATTGAGTATAATTGCATCAATATTCATAAAAGAGACTTGTCTGGAATTTTCTTTCTTGGTTGTGTCTATGTATGGTTTGGGTATCAGGGCAATTGTAGTTTCATAAAGGGAGTTTTCCAATGTTTCTTTTGCCTTTACTGTGTAGAAAAATTTGAGAAGTATTGGTATTAGCTCTTCTTTGCAATTCTGGTAGAATTCTGCACTGAAACCATCTGGCTCTTGGCTCTTTTGGGCTGGGAGAGTTTTAATGTCAGTTTTTATTTCTTTAGGGTTTATAAGTCTATTTTAATTGTTTATCTTATCTTGATTTAATTTTCATGAGAGGTACCTACCAAGAAAGTTGTCCCTGTCTTTTAGATTTTCCAATTTTATGGAGTACAGGGTTTTGAAGTATGATAGAATGTTTCTCTGGATTTCCTCAGAGTCTGTTGTTATGCCCCTCTTTTTATTTCTGATTTTATTAATGTGAATATTCTTTCTCTGCTTTTTGGTTAGCTTAGGTAAAGGTTTGTCTATCTTCTTGATTTTCTCAAAGAACCTTATACTTATTTCACTGATGATTTGTATTGTTTTCTTTGTTTGTATTTTGTTGATTTCAGTCCTGCATTTTATTATTTCCTGCTGTCTATTCCTTCTAGGTTAGTTTACTTCTTTTTTTATAACGCTTTCAGGTGTGCTGTTAAGTTACTAGTGTGAAACTTCTCCAAATTCTTTATGCATGCATTTAATGCTATGAACTTTCCTCTTAGTACTGCTTTCATAATGTTCCATAAGTTTTGATATGTTGTGCATTCATTTTCATTGAAATCTAGGAAGACATTAATTTCTTTCTTTATTTCTTCCTTGACCCAGTGGTGTAGTGATATTTCACTTGTATTTTAATAAAGCTTGCCTAAAGTTCAGAGAGTAAAATAGCCACACTGATAAGTCTTATAGACAAGGTAGTGGTGACAGACACCTTTAATGCCAGAAACCATAGTAGTTTGCCATAGAAACCAGGCAGTAGTGGTGGATGCCTTTCATCTCAGCACTAGAGAGTAATATAAGACTAGAGGAGACAACTCTCACACTCAGTTTTATTCTGAGATTCTTAGAGGCAGGATTGCCATTTTGGACTGAGGTAGATATAAGAGCTAGTAGCTGGCTGTTTTTCTTAACTGACCTTCAGGTTGAACCCCAATTTCTGTCTCTGAGATTTTATTAATCATGCTATATTTGGTGCTCAATGTTTGGATTACAAATTCACAACAACAACAACAAAAAAAGCTGTTTGCCTAGGGTTTTTTAGCTGCTTTCACAGGCCAAAGCCAGACCCCAAAATGAGCCATCTGAGTTCAGGAGAAAAACTAGTGCTCCCAGCTCCCATCCACCCCAGCTTAGTTTCCTCTCTCTCCTCAGCCATCTGTCTGTCCATGGCTTCCCGTGGCACCTGCTGCTTGCTGCCACACCATATAGTGCCCACACAGCTTCTCACAACAACCCCCTTCACAAGTTCCTGTGGCTCCTATGGTCCCAGTGGCTTGCTGTCAATACCGCGTGTGGGTTCCACACAGCTACTGTGGCCCAAACGCAATCACTGCAGGGCTGCCTGCACCAGGGTCTCCTTAACAAACATCTGTTTGGTTATGAGCTCTCCTTAGCAAATCCAGAGATTAGTGACATTTGACAAAGTATGACCAGAGCTCCAGCATCTCTGCATTACTTTAGTGGTATAACTGTGGCACTTACTGGCCCACATTGTTATTATACCTTAAAATTCTCATCTGACTAAGGATTTTAATGGAGATAAGTTATTTGATAATGTTAAATATTATCACCATCCAGGAATTTAATAAACTTTTCATTTCTATTATGGACGGAATTCTAGAAGAAGTATATGACCTACCCAAGATGTATACATTCTTCACCATAGCTGCTATTAGTTTGATAATTCATATTATATTTGTAAAAATGGTTTGATAACAGAGTCATGAATGAGAAATTTTTAGAAATGATACAGACTTTATAGACTAGTAATGAAAAGTTAGCTAAAAAGATTCATACCATTGAAAATGATAACCATACTTTGAAAGTAAAAATTCACTCCATGACAATGGAATATGAAACCCTACAGAATGGTACTGAGAGATTTTCTAACTGGATGCATACTGTTGAAATTGACAATCAAAATCTGTTAAACTGGTATGACAAGCTTGCAGACAGAACATTCTTCCTGGAAGGCAATCTATATGTCATCCAAATAATCTTTAAGGATGAGAGAATATCATTATTGGAAAAACTTAGATACTTAGATTCATATGTACATGGTGAGAACCAGAAATTTATTGATTTGATATAATCATTAGAAATATTCACAAATCAAGAAATTCTGACTCTACAAAAGAGAATGATACATAGATTTGAAACCATTGAAGAACTGTCACAAATGATATGCAAGGAGATTAGGTACATACAAAAGACAATAATAAAGACTTAACATCACCAGTACCTCTCAGAGACAGAGATGACTTACCAAGAATTTCAGCTAATTATCCTGGTACTTTTTCTGAAAAGCCAGCAAATATTAAATATCCCAAAAGATATATAGAATTTAAATTGGAACTTATCTGTATGGAAGATATAAAAAATATTAAGCAAGCAGTAGTATCTTATGGCATGCATTCGCCATCTGTGAGGAAGTTGATAAAGACATGGGCTTCAAGAAATAAGGTTACATCACATGACTGGTTTTAGTCAGTCTCAATTGCATTACAAGATGTTACACAGATGCAGTGCAAGAGTTATTGGAGAAAGAAAAGTAGGTCCCTTGAAAATCAAGGTAGAGTCAGAGGTTTTGAGGCCTCTTAAGTCCAAATTCTTGGTGAGGACTATTATGCTGATCCAGATAGTCAAGCTATATACAATGAATATATCTTGTCCTTGTGCCATACCACAGACTTGAAAGCTTGGGACAAGATTCAAGAACTAGGAAAAAGAAACTAATTATATACTAAGGTTACACAAGACCCAAGAGAAACATTTAGTGGCTTTTTGCAAAGATTAACTAAAGCTGAACAAATAGGGGTAGCAGATCCAGAAGATAGTATTCTTTGAATTTAATGCTTTTGAAAATGCTAATTTAGAATGCAAAAAGATATTTACACCCATAAAGGTCAGATCAGCACCAATGAATGAATGGATCCTAATGTGGAATTTCCCTCTGTATGTTGTGATTACCATTGATAAAAAAAGGAACTGCCTTGGACCTATAGCTGAGCTATAGGGGAACAGAGCTAGGTGGCAAAAACTAAACTGAATGCTGGCAGAGAGAAGGCAGAGACAGGGAGAAGCATGTAGCCCCACTGGAGACAGACACCAGAACTTTAGCAGATAAACTACAACCACATGGCGATACACAGATTAATAGAAATGGATTAAATTAATGTGTAAGAGTTAGCCAATAAAATGCTAAAGCTAATGGGCCAAGCAGTGATTTATTTTATACAGTTTCTATGTAATTATTTCACGCCTATAATTCCTTCCTGATGACTGGCCAATAAGTGTTTTACTAAAAATAATACAAGAGACAGGATAAAAGACCGTTGTCCCACAGCACTTCCCCCCATTTTCTTTTGAAAGAAAGCAAGAACTCTGAATCTAATATACTTTGTTGAGCTTTTCTTCTGACCATTATCCATAACAACTTGTAATCAACATTCTAAACAAAGGAGAATATCCATTTTTAGGGAATGTGGTCATAGATTTCCAGGCTTCTTCCTGCCTGGGGATCTAAAGAAAATATAGAATTATGATCAAGTAGTGACTGGAGTATCCTGTGAGGCTGTTCTGGATGTATAACTCAGACATCTGGGCCATCTGCTCCTATTGGAGATTTCTCAGGGGGTCTTCCTTGATCAAATGTTATTTTTCTTATCCCAGAATAAATCCATAGCCTCTCATTTCCTGTGGAAACAAATGCAAAACCTTTTTTCCAAAGTAACATATCTTTTGACATCAATTTTTAAGTCAAAGCATTTACAAAATATTTATGTTTTTTTAATCCAGCAATGTTCATATTCAAATGTCCTTTAGCAGCTTTTGCTTCTTTCTCAGCTGTCAAGCAATTCAAAGACAACATAATAATATACAGTATCCAGACTCTCTGTGTATTTTCCATCTTTATGTGGCTTTACTTTAAATTCTATTTCTTTTATTTTTACTTTTAATTTTTGGCTTTTTGAGACAGGTTTTCTCTGTGTATGTTTGGCTATCCTAGAATTCACTCTGTAGAACAGGTTCTCATTGAACCCACAGAGATCTGCCTGCCTCTGCCTCCCCAAGTGCTGAGATTAGTGTGTACCACCACACCTTGAACTCACAGAAATCTGTCTGCCTGTCTACCAAGTGTTGGGATTAAAGGTGTATGCCACCACACCCAACTACTCTCATTCTTTTTTTATTTTAAGCACTTTATCTTTTTTCTCACAAACCTACATATATTTTTAAACACACTGTAAACTGTATAAGTTTTGTCTTTGAATGTATCTTTACTGTATATCTCTTTTTTTCTAACCACATGGGTCTTTAATTTGCTAAGCAATATGGCTAGGATTAAAGCTGTAGCTTTGAAAGGTGGATCCAACTCCATTCCTTAGCTTTCTGAGATTTCAGCCTCATGGAGGAGGTACTGGCCAGATCCATGTTTATTGCCACAACTCTGTGGACTTACAAGGTCCCTGCCACTACCAAAAAGAATGCAGTCAGCTTTTCATCAACACCATTTATGTGTTTTGTGGTAGGACTTCTTTAAAAAACTGCAAGGTTTTCCAGCTAAAGCTGAGTCAAGAAGCCTCTCTTAAATGAAACTGCTTGCCTCTAGCAAATAGAGCCTGCCCAAGAAAGTGCTGCTATCAATAAGCCGTGTTTTACTCTATTTTTTTTCTAGAATCATTTCCCAAACTCTCTAAGGCTTTATGTGGATGTCATTGTCTATGTGGGTACCGTTCTGTTGACTAAGGCTTTTATCCCCCTCCTGCAGCCATTAAGTCCCAAATAATCACACATAGGTCTGCATTAGTTATAAACTGTTTGACCCATTAGCAAAGACTTTTCATGAAGGTGAGGCACATCAGCTCCTGGCAATACCAATCTACTTCAAGAGGATGATGGGCATCGAAGAAGCTCCTTATGGAGTTTGTTAGATGAACTGAACATGCAAGTTTCACAGAGAAATGACTGATGAACTTGCCTAAAGGTGAGAGGATCCTTTGGGGGTCCTGCTTCATGAAAGGGTCTGCAAGATAGTCTGCATGAATCACAGAGAAATGACTGCTGAACTTGCCTAAATGTGAGACAATCCTTTGGGGTTCCTGCTTCATGAAGGTGTCTGCAAGATATTCTACAGAATATAGAAAAAAGTGACTGACAAACTGCCAATATAGGCATATCTGTCTTTGAAATTTCCTGCTTCATGGAAAAGTCTGCTGGATACTATGGGCCTGGAGGCTGAAGATGGAGGCCCCAATGGTGTAAAAGAACTTTGGGTGACTGTCCAGGCAGTAAAATGTCTCTGTCAATTCTAGAATTTTGGAAGTTGCTTACAATGTACTTCCTTTTTACTTAGGTAATATTATATCCTTTTGGAGTCTTTGATGGAGTTGAAGAATTTATAGTTATAGATACAGTTTTCCTTAGTTATGATAAAAGATAAAGTAGGTATAAATATTGTAACTGTAATTCTTGCTAGAATTTCACTATGTTAAACAGAAAAGGGAAAATTTTTGTGTTTAAACAGAAAAGGGAAAATGGTGTGGGAAGTACCTCTGTCTGTGTATTGCTTTTCTTGGTTAATAAATAAGGAAACTGCCTTGGCCGATTGATAGGGCAGAGCTTAGGTAGGTGGGGAAGATGGAACTGAATGCTGGGAGGAAAAAGACAGAGTCAGAGAGACACCATGGATCCACCACTGGAGATAAACATGCTAAACTTTGCTGGTAGGCCATAACCTCATGGTGATGCACATATTAATGGAGATGGGGTAAATTATGATGTGGAAGTTAGTCAATAAGAAGCCAGAGCTAATGGGCCAAACAGTGATTTAAATGATACAGTTTCTGTGTGGTTATTTTGGTTCTGTACAGCTGGGATTAACAATTGGCCTCCCCCTACATTGAGTGGCTGAGATGAACAAGCAGAGAGCAACCAGGAACCAACATTCAGCCTCCCTCCAACAAATTGGCACCCAACATGATTGACTAAATCCATGTAAAACCTGAGAGGACTTAGAAAGGAATTATAGGCACTAAAAACCAAAGTTTAGCTGTGTTTATTTTCTTCATTGGGCTTTGATTGCTGGCAGCATGCTGCAGCTCCTCTAAGAAAGGTCTCTTTGATTCAGCAATAGCAAAAAAAAAAAAAAAAAAAAAAAAAAAAAAAAAAAAAAAAAAAAAAAAAAAAAAAAAAAAAAAAAAAAAAAAAAAAAAGCTGCGCCATTTTGAAATGCCAGCTTTCTGGGCCTTGCTGCTGGTGCAAACTCTGACTCTTTCTGGAGGTCCGGATATAGAGCACTTGAATGGGGTTTGTGGACCTGGGTACTTGTATGCCTGCTTGGGAAATTAGCTGAGACCATGCCCACTGCTCAGCGACCCCCACCTGTGTGTGTGTTGGGATCAGGACTGCAAGGAGTGCACTGGCAGGAGAGCATGGAAGATTCCTGCCACCACACACAGAGATATTTCCAGGCTGGGCAATGCTCTGCATGGCATATTTAGCTATTACTCAGATAAAAAAGGGCTTATGTGCTGCATGCTCATTCTCAGAGTTAAAGTGCTAAGCATGGCTCCTACCTGGCAGTCCCAGAGCTGGCAGTAATGGTACCTCCACCATTTTGAATGAGGACAGAGGAAGAGCCAACATCCAGAGCCACTGCAACCAAGATGCTTACCATTTTAAAAGCTCTCCAACACAGTAAAGAATTACAGATACACAATAGGACAGATTCAGATATAAAAGACCTCTAAATGAGTCACAGTGTTGGATAAGTATACTCATACTTAGGCTTGGAAGAGAGAAGAAAATGAGTATAGAGAGTTATAAAAAGAAGTAAATGGTTTAAAAAATATAGGTAAAGTCTTTAAAAGAAACATAATTCAGAGAGTCATAGATTAAAAGGTGTAAAAAAGAATAAGCCACATAAAAGTGGAAAATTCACAGAGATTCTGGATTATGTATATTATTATGTTTTCTTTGAACTTTTTGACTATGAAGGAGCTAAGTACAGAGAGACATTTCATTATGTGGGCTGCTAAGCTAAGCCAGCATGAATATTACAATGGTATCTTGACTTCAGAATTTGGGTCTAAGAATATGCTGCTTTGGAAAAGAGGTTCTTTTGTTTCCACAGAAGATGAGAACTTGTGGATTATTTCCAGACTAATATGGTTTGATGCACCATGATCCCCTGAAAGGTTGCTATGAATAGACCCCCCAAAATACTTGACATAACAAACAGCAGGAAAAAGGCTGGAGGAGAACTACACCCATATTCCTAAATATTGTCTATAAATGTTTGTTTACATTTAAAGGGGAATATGCTATAGAGATTTGCATTGGAATGGAGCTTGGTTTATTGATGCAAATTTAAGGTAAATTTTGTTATACTATGTATTTGTATTTCTGATCTTGATTAAGATATTGTGTTTGTGCAGTTCATTCAGAAATGTAATATATAATTACAAAATATAGGTTAATGGATAATCATCTATAATAGTCAAACTTGTAGTCATATTAGCTAGATTTTCTAGATGTACTGAGATATATTGAAGGTGGATAGGCATTCTTCAAATCTTTCAAAGACTAAAAATTATGGCATTAAAAATGTTTAAGAATTTAGGATTTTTCATGACAGCAACACACATCTATACCTGGCAGTACCATGATATTTCAAGAAGATGATGGATGTTGAAGAAGCTCCTTATGGAGTTTGCTAGTCATTTGGGCAAGAAACTACTCTTGCCTGGACTTCTTGACGAACTGGACATGCAGGACACACAGAGAAATGACTGCTGAACTTGCCTAAAGGTGAGACAATCCTTTGGAGTTCCTGCTTCATGAAAGAGTCAGCTAGACATTCTGCAGGATACAGAAGAAAGTGACTGACAAACTGCCAATATACACGGAACTGTCTTTGAAATTTCCTACTTCATGGAATGGTCTGCTGGATACTATGGGCCTGTAGGTTGAAGATGGATCCCCTAATGGTACAGAAGAACTTTGGGTGACTGTCCAGGCAGTGAGATGTCTCTGTCACTTCTAGGGTTTTGGAAGTTGCTTACAATGTACCCCCTGTTTATTTAGGTAATATTATATCCTTCTGGATTCTTTGATGGAGTTAAAGTATAGATAGTAATAATATAGTTTTTCTTAGTATGATAAAAGATAAAATAGATATGACTGTAATCTTGCTTGATAACTGTTTTGTGTAACTTTACTATGTTAAAGCTAAAACCTTCCTTTTTATTTAAACAGAAAACGGGAGGAGATGTGGGATATCCCTCTGTATGCTGTGATTATAATTGATAAATAAAGGAACTGCTTTGGAAATATAGCTGAACTATAGGGGAACAGAGCTATGTGGGGAAAACTAAGCTGAATACTGGGAGAGAGAAGTCAGAGACAGGGAGAGGCATGTAGCCCCACTGGAGACAGATGCCAGAACTTTAGCCAGTAATCCACAGCCAGGTGGCAATACATAGATTAATAGAAATGGGTTAAATTAATATGTAAGAGTTAGCAAATAAGAAGCTAGAGCTAATGGGCCAAGCAGTGAGTAAATCAATTCAGATTCTGTGTGATTATTTATATTATTGGCAGCTCAGATGACCAAGCAGAGAACACAGCTCAAAATCAACAAGTGTCCTCCCTCCAAACGGATCCTACACACAACCATTGTTGAGTCCTTTGACTAGATCACAGAGGTTTGTATAGGAAAAACCATTTCCAAAGTTATGAAGAGACATCAACGTGCAAAATGTTTTAATTGTGGTAGAATGGGCCATTTGAGAAGGAATTGTAGACAGGGCATTCCAAGAAATGTTTCTTTTGTGAATGATCCAAATAGAAGGCACGAACTTTCTGGAATATGCAGAATATGCTGCAAAGGCCAATAGTGGACCAATGAATGTAGATAAAAAGGAGACTAACAAGGCATCCCATTACCAGTGAGAAACTCCTCAGTGTGGCATACCTCTAACAGGACACAACGTCAAAAGTGGTCTAGTCATTCCAAGTCACTGTGGAAGACATACCTTCTAAAGAAAATTTAAAAATCCAATGGCTTTTGTTAAAAAAGAAATGCTGCTCTGGATAATAAAATATGCATGGAGGATAAAGCAAAATTCCAATAGAAAAATGAAAACATATTTTGGCAGATTTCTGCAAATGATCAAAGACCAAAGCTGAAAGTATGAACAAATAACATTATAATTGAAGGATTATTAGACACAGGTGGAGATGTGACAATTATTACTCCAGAATCTTGGCATCTGAATTGGCCTCTTCGAGAGGTATATGTTCAATTCCTAGAAATTTGAACCCTGTCTCAGGTAAAAGAAATCTAGAGATGTATTGAATGCATAGGACTGGAAGGACAGAGAAGAAGGCTAAGGCCATCTGTATTTAAATAGCAGAGAGTCTATGGGGTCATGATCTGTTACAACAATGGAATACCCAGATTAACATTTCTGTGGTCTCAGAAACTGACCACAAACCAAATAATGGTTCTGGGAATGATATTATAAGGTACTATAGAAAACAGTCACCAAACATTCATGCTGTAAAAAGACACAGAACAACAACTGGCAAGCTACCAGTTGTACCAATGACATTATATTTGAAATTGTTAATTAACTTATATGGGTTAAACAATGACCTCTATCAAAAGAGAAATGCAGGTTTTAGAACAGTTGGTACAAGAGCAGCTAGAATGCTTAGCATACTGAAGATCAATCAGCTCTTGGAATTCTCCTGTATTTGTTCTTAAGAAGAAATCTAGAAAATGGACAATGGTAACAGATCTAAAAGCTGTTAATAAGGTGATTCATTCAACTGACTCTCTACAATCTGGAATTCACTTGCCTTCCCTATTGCCTAAAGGATGCCCTCTTACAGTTATTAATTTAAAAGTTTGTTTCCTCATTATACCTTTAACAGTAAAAGACAGAGAAAAATTTGCCTTTATAGAGCCTACTTATAATATTTCTCAGGCTGCTGAAAGATATCAATGAAAGATTCTTCCACAGGGAATATTAAATTTCCCCACCCTGTTTCAATATTTCACAAGTCAGCCATTGGAAATGATATATAAACAATTTCCTGAATCTATAGTTTACCATTACATGGATGGCATTTTAATACATGATGCAAATGTGGATACTTCAGAAAGAATGCTTGAAGAAGAAAAGAAAGGTTTTCTTTGACGGTGATTACAAATTGCTCTTGAAAAATATAGTGAGGAGATTCTATCAATTATTTTGGTTACAAAATAGGTTTACAGAAAATTAGACCACAAAAGTAAAAATTAGGAGAGTTTTATTGTAGAGTCTTAATTACTTCTAAAGATTGCTAGGAGATATTTCCAATCTATAGCACACTATTGGTATAAACACTGATGCAGATTAATTTCAACAAAACTTTAGATAGCAAAAAGGACTTACATAATCCAAAGGAATTTTAAATAGCACCTGAGAGAGAATTGACTTTAATTGAAGAGAAATTACAGTAGACACATGTGGATCATATAGATCCAAATCTTAACTGAATCTGGTCATATTACCTTCCAAACAACCCCCTATAGGAATTTTAATGCAGAGGGATGATATTATCTTAGAATGAATTTTTTACCACATAAACTGAGTAAAAACTTAAAAACTTATATGTAAAGGTCTCTGAGCTAATTATAAAAAGAAAATTGATACTTCATTAATTAGCAGGAATACACCTAGCAGAAATTGTAGTACCATATGTTAATGATGAAATTATCAAATTATGCAAAGAAAGTGAACACTGGCAAAGAGCTTATAGAAATTTTCTTGGGAGGGATTAACAACAACTATCCCAAATGACTTATAAAGAGAACTGATTGGATTCTTTCTCCTTGTACAGAACACACTAATAACTGGAGACCTTATATTTTAAACTGAGGAAAATCAATCAGGAAAGACAGGATACTAATCAGAAAATTTATGTAAAGTGCAACAAAGTCATATGATTTGTCCAAAAGTCAGAATTGTATGCTATTTTCATGGTACTAAGGTATTTAAAGAGCATATCAACATAGTTACTGATTTCCAATATGCAGAAAGAGTTGTTTTGCATATTGAAACCACTGAACTTATACCAGATGATACAGAATTGACTTTATTATTTATTCAGGTGCAAATATAACCAGAAATATGCATCATCCCATTAACACAGCACACATCTAATCCCATATGATTCTTCCAGGCCCTGTAGCACAGGTAATGTAAAAATCCATCAGTTATTGATTGGAAATGTGCTGAAGGCCTCACTGCTTTATTAAAAAAAACCATGTCAATAGTTAAGGTTTAAAAAAAGACTTTTTCATTACATGACAACTAGTCAAGGAAATTATAAGGAGATGTCCTACTTGTTCTTTATATAACCAAATACCACTACATGCACGAAGTAACCCAAAGGGTATTCAAAGAAATGAAATCTGGCAGATGAATGTGTTCCATTATTTAGAATTTTGAAAACTAAAATATATAGATCACACCATTGATATCCATTTAATTTTCAAGGGGAAAATGCTTTGAGTTCAGAAAATACTGATTCAGTAATAAAACACTTACTGTCATGATTAGGTAAGGCTGTCATGATTATATCTGCACAAATAAAACAGACAATGCTCCAGAATATGACTCTAAGAAAATGAAACAATTTTTGACTTATTATAATATAAATCATATTATAGGCATTTCAAATAATCCAACAGGTTAGGCAGTTATAGAAAGATCAAATCAAACTATAAAGGATATGTTAAACAAAAAGTCATGATAAATGCCCCATAAATAATTGCTTAATTCTTTAGTAACCTTGAATTATCTTAATGCTAATAAGAAAGGAACAACAGCTGCAGATTGAACAAAAGAAAAAACTTCTGAATTAAATCAGCTGGTGTACTTCAAGAATGTGTTTACCCCAGAAACCAGGAGATGTGCTACTTTGGGTAAAGGGTGTAGATATTGTTTCCACAAGAAAAGAAAAGCCATGGATACCAGCAAAATTAATCAAGATGTGATTTGAAAAGGAGAAAACTCTTGATAAAGAGAAATGACAGTTCGTTCACAGAGGGAACAATATTACAAGTTGTAAGAAAACCTCACAAGGGCTGGGGCAGACTTCTGTTCTTGTATTTGCAGGTAAACAGAAAGCACCCATTCTTAAAGAAGTCAAGGGACCTTGGGCATCTAGACACCTAAAGAAGAAAAGTTAGCTATCAAGAAAGAATCACTAAAAGAAAATGTGACATGATATCAACATTCTCTGTAGGGTAAACTCTCACTACTTAAATGTACATATCTCCTTACTTCTCAATATAGTGGTAGTCCTGACTCACTTTGAAATCAAAGCTGGCTTTGGAATTTGATTGTGGCTCCCATTCTCTAAATCCAAGCATGTTGTTAAAAGAAGAATTTAAAGTTTTTGTCTCATATCAGGAGAGCGACTGTGGAAGCCCCAAAGTGTGGTCTCATTTCCATCTTGTCTGATGGTCAGAAAGTTGGAGGTTCCTCAAGTGATCCACAAGCATAGTTGAATTTCCCACCTCAGGATGTGATTGCTTTATTTTTTTATTTTTTTTTTGTTTTGTTTACCATCCTCACCATCTTTAAATGTGCCACTCAGTAGTGTTAAGTATATTCATATTGTTGCAAAAGTGTGTAAATACATGATGTCAACACATTAGAAAGCAAGCTACAGACTTTGTGATTAGTGTAAATCTCATTAGAACAAAGGCTTTCCCGCACACGTAACACTAATTTCTAGTTTGAGTTCACAGTCAGCAGCCCTCATTTATCTCAATATT
>PVIU01007890.1:0-87897 GCA_004026605.1 Ondatra zibethicus | reverse complement strand
AGTCACACACACACACACACACACACACACACACACACAGAGAGAGAGAGAGAGAGAGAGAGAGAGAGAGAGAGAGAGAGAGAGTGCAAAATCTAAGGGATCCATCCTGCTGGGGACACCCTCCTCCCCACACCTGCACTCTGTGGCATGCCATTTCTGGCTGTAGATCTGATCTGCTTGTCATTCACTGTCAGGGGGACTTCCTGAGGCTGGGAGACTCCACCACACTCAGCAAACGGACCTCATTGCTTTCGGTTTCCTGCCAGTGAGCTCCAGACTCCATCAGGCCCATTAAGACATGTGTCCTCTTCAGAGTGCTGGGGGCTAGAGAGCCCCCTCTGAGCTGATTTCCACGTCCCCAAAACAGAGACGTGACATTTCTGCATTTTGCTGGCAGGTAGGTGCTGAAAAGGCCATGTCAGAGCTGAGGTGAGCCACAGGGATCCTAGGAGGATGTGAACCAACAGTCAGTTTGTGTTTCCTGGCCTCTTCTGAAGTCAGGCGAGAGCTGAGTTGCTTCTCAGATCTCAGTATTCTCAGTTCAAGATAACAACAAGAAAACTCTCCACGAAGCCCCCATGTTGCTATGCCAACACACTCAGTTCATACACAGGTGCACATACTCAAACTCATAGGGTGTGTGTGTGTGTGTGTGTGTGTGTGTGTGTGTGTGTGTGTGTGTGTGTGAGTGCATGCATGCATGTCAGTGCCCATTCTGTCAAATACTCCCTGCAGGTTCTGGGATTTCAGCCTCCAGCCTCCCTGGAGTGTTGACATCCCAGATGCTGGCTGCTCAGGCTTGAACAAGAAGAGTTAGTGCTGCCATCGATGAGAGGGCTAGTTTGTGTGCAGGCGCTGATTTTTCTTCTAATGGTGTAACTGGTTTGTGCCACAGTCGAGGGACTTGCTGTGATTGGCCTTTTCCACAGACAGGGAACCAGCCTGTGAGGCCTTGTTCTTCCGAGGAAAGGGTCACTGGGCGGCAGAAAGCACATGTGACACTGGCCTCTGTATGGATGTCAGGGCGGGAGAACCAGCTCATGAGCCAAGAAGCCAGCCTGCAGGCCAGTCCCAGTGTGTCCGTTAACATTTCAGCCGAGATTTTGATGAAGCTTTCCCATTTAAAGGCAATCACAACATCCCCAGCATCACTTGTGAGCCATAAATATTTACACACTAGGACAAAAAGCTGTCACAGAGAGCAGCTGGGGTTTATCTTGGCCCTGGACTCCTCCAGACATCGGAGCCTTGAGAAGCCAAACAGAGGACACAGCCCTCCTGCCTGTGCTCTGTCCAGCTGGAGCATTCCACCCTCTTGTGCTCCAGCGGATCAGCTAAGGGAGTCTCCACTAATGGCCTCATCCCTCTGTCATCAGTTCCGTGCTGTCCTGAGGTCCTGTCCTGTTTCTATGCTGTGGAAGCAGTGTCTCCCAGTGGAGACATTTCCTCCGGAAGCAGGAAGCAAGCTCATGAACATTCCAGGTTTAGGAATCTGAGAGAGTTGTCCACAAGGTCACAGACAGTCAGAACTGATGGGGAGTGAGTTGGGCATCCCAATACGGAGCTGACACGCAGAGAGCCCCAGTAATGCAGCATTCATGAGTGGTCAACCACACTGGAGTGGGCTTTTCCATGATGCGGCTGCTTTGGAGTCACCCTTGCTGCTGTGACTGCATCCCTAAGCTAGACTTGGGTCGAATCACTTCTTTGGTCACTAGTGTCCAATCTGAGGTGCATAGCCATTTGTCCATGTCTCTGCAGGAATGTGGACACTGGTCTACAGGCTAGGGCCAGGACTACCCTCCACAGCTGTACATAGATAGCGAATGGCACTGGAAGCGGAAGGAGAACAACGGTGAGGCAACACGGGCAGATGAGCAGCTGAGCCGCGGCTGAGAGACCAGTTCCATCTCCCCCACTAGGACCTGAGCACTGGGAAGCCTACAGCAGCGTTCTGTGTTCGCTTTATACCACCTACCACAATACAGTGTGGGATACGGAACAGGCCTCTGGCAGATGCGTACTGACTGCGCATGCGACCTGCCTTCCATGTACAGTAAATGCAAGCGTTTCCACAGTGCTCTAAATAAAGCTAGCATTATATCTGCAGGTAAGAACCTCTTGGGGACAGACATGGGAATGGGGAAACCATGGGAGCACACATAATCTGCCAAATTTTGGCGAAGCCACCGAAGCATCTGAGAAGGAAAATGTTTATTAACAGCAAGCAGATCTCACAAGTTTTCTCGTGTCCCGCTTCCTCCAGATAAGAATCCAATTATGTAAATGCGTGTACTTTCTCCTTCAAAAATAAGGTTTGAAAGAATAGAACATCAAATTCCAACATGAAATTTTGACTATTATTTTTAACTTTCCATGTGGAGGTAGCGTATATTTCCTGCTGAGAGAGGGAAAGAACATCCAACTGGGGTCTGCTTTCTTCCCCAAGAGCTTCTGCCTTGGAAAAATACCTTTTAAAGGCTCATGGCTGGGGCGTGATACTGAGAGACACTAGAGAATAATTGAGTTCTATCTGCTGTGCTGTGAGGAAAACCAGGCTGTATCAGAAGAGACTGACAGCTCTGAGCACAGAGAGCTTCCCCAGCTTGCCTGAAGCAGCCCAGCAGGTGCGTGGCAAAGCTGAAGTTCCAAGGTCTGCAGGACTCCTGTGCCAATGTTTGACTTCATCCTCAAAGTCTCCCCAGTGCTGGGCTTCCTTGCTGTCTGTTGGCAGCTAATGTAAGGTGTCTCTTTATGACACAGATGATTAAACCATCCCTCAAAAACAATATTGAAGGGAAGGCCTAGTATTTGAGGGCAGAAAAACACAATGGCTGGCGTATGTAAGTAACCCTTTACTTCCCGTGATGATCCATGTTGATTGTCAAGTTGACAAATTCTAGAGTCACCTGGGAGACATCTTGGGCCTGCCTGTAGGGAATTGTCTTGGTTCTGTTCATTGAGGATGGAAGACCCATCCTAACTATGGGCTGGACCACCTGAGCAGGGTATCCTGCACTGTATAAGATGGAGATGGGAAACTAAGCACTAACACTTTCATTCTTCATTGCTTTCTGGGTGTGGATGGACTATGACCAGCTGCTTCAAGTTCCTCCTGCCTTGACACCCCTGCCACAACGGACTACTGTATCTTGAACTGTAAGACAGACTCAATCTTCTTTCTCTTAAGTTGCTGTTGCCAGGGTATTTTACCATAGCAACAGGGGAGGAAAACAGTCTAGAAGGGTCTCATGAAATCCCACCAGTTTTTGCTGTGCTTGCAGAAGCAGGCTGACCACACTTTCCTTCTAGGGCAAAGGAACCAGAGCAATGTTGCTACAAGTGCATAAGGAACAGGATGCAGCCATCACAATGAGTACACATGGCATCCTTTTCAGGGGTTGTTATAGTGTCTGTGTGTGAATGAACACACTGACAGAAGGACAATCCAGGAACAAAGTGAAGATTTGGGCCACCGTGAAGATTCCACAGAAGTCGCATGACTTAGTTTTATGAGTAGATCTAGGTAAGCTGGGTTCATTTCTTATACTGTACACAGTTTGGACAAGTTACAAAGTGCTGAGAAGTGCAAAAAGCATAACAACCAACAAGTCCTGGAAACACATCCTGCAGTGTGGAGAACTGTTTTGAGTGTGTGAGAAAGGTAAGCTGATCTCCAGGGCAGCACACATACGCAAACTGGTACAGAGACGATGGCAGAAACACCTGTGGTGGGTCCTCCATAAAGAGAAGCCATTCCAAGAGAGAAGATCTTAAAATAGTGACAAAAAGACCAAATCCACCCAGAGAAACGACGGGGGGGATCGTGGACTCAAAGCGAATATAAATCTCTAGAAGTCACCGGAGAGATGCTTGAGCATTTCTGTAAGAACAGAAATACAGAATAAAATGCTACTGATGGGACCCCATGCTGGGCAAAAAGGAGTCAATACACATAGCACGTATGTGCGCTTGTGAATTCTGTGGAACATGGTTGTGTGGGTCCTCCTCAGGTGGCGTGGTAAACCTCAGAGACAATCTAAATGGAAACGATGAAGCATGCCAGAGCCCAACACTCTACCCAGCCTCTGGTAACACTACCATCTTTTCTTTCAGTGCCATATGGCTGGGTGCCAAGGATCCCTAAACCCACAAATGGCTCTCAAAGGACAAAGAGGGTCTCCATAGTACAACCAGGTAGCATCTAGGGAATGGAAAGAGACAGCAGAGAATATGCATGGAAGAGAGATCATGCGTCCTTTCCCTTCTCTCTTACTTGCTTCTCTGCCAGCAGTGCAGCAGAGCTGATGCTGGGCACAAAAGGAGACAGTAAGCAGTCTGTTGGTCACCTGGGACTTGATAGGCGCACATATTTCCTCTCCTACCATCAGGTTGGAAACCCCAGGAATGAAAACAGCCCCCTCTTTTTGTCCTCCAAGCTTTCGGACAAGATGGAGGTATAGCCACTGAAGTGTGTTTCAGGGCCCAGGTTCCAATGACTGAGTCTACCAAGGACCATTATGAGATGCTGAGGTGGGGTGGGGTGTTAGGGATGAGGTACAGAGGAGGGAGAGAGAAGTCAGGGCTAGGGCACTAAGTGCAATCCAAGCCTCAACACTGGGTTTTCTCTCTCTCCCTCTCTCCCCCCCCCATCGTGTGTGTGTGTGTGTGTGTGTGTGTGTGTGTGTGTACACATTCTTAAACCCATCAGAGATAGTGATGCAGCCTAGGAGGTGAGGCTCAGACAGTGCCTGGTCACTGAACACAGACTTGACTTGAGCAGTCTGTCTCAGAGTGGAGTCTAACACCAGAACTAGGAGGTGAGACCACAATCTGTGGACTATGCTAAAATAGAGCAAAATGAAAGTGAAGGAAGCAAAAGTGACTCCAGGTTCTGAGAAGGGATGGGGAGGGGAAGGGGGCAGAAAGCCAACATGTGACTGTGTAGACCTAAAAGTGTTGCCATGAGTCCCAGTGCCATGGACCAACGGTATGGGTTCAGAATTACAACAATTAAAAACCAAAGCCAAAAGAAACCAACATCTCCCTCAGCCATCAGAGGCCCCAGGTTTTAGAGAAATATGGAGACATCCAGAAAAACAGCCTAAGTCTCACCAGAAAAGAAAAATCTCAACCCAAAAAAGGAAAGTGAGAAGGAACCGGGACTCAGCAGTTGGTCTCATCAGAAGGACTTGGGGTTGTTCCAACTACACCCTAGAAGTGTAAGAACCTGCCTTCCTTACCTGAGCAACAGTCTATCAGAACAGAAAAGAAAGACTGAGCACAGAGCAAAGGGTTTTCCAGACTCCTATCTGACAGTGCAAAGTCACAACCCTTATTACAAAGAGGCCAAGAGACTGATTAAAATGAAGAGAAATAGGAGTGACCATGGCCCAGGAGCACAGGTTTAAACTACCCCGATTCTGCTCCAACATGAGACAGTCCATGAAGTTTTGACAGCTACGGAATGAAGAAAGTCATATATTAAGATGCTTTTCAAATACGCTGGTGGAGACGTCAGAGAGACGGTTGCCACAAAGCAGAGGAATCTTAGCTATGGGCCTCAGATGCTGCCTGATGGCGTCTTCGCTTTTGGAATGGAGGAAGCTAGAGCTGTGCCAGGAGCTGTATCCCAAAGGAGTCTGTGTGTCAGCCACAGTGATGTGAAGTCTGACACAGATGTGGCAAAGAATGGGCACTTAGGGGGCTAAAGGTAGCCCAGGAGAAATTGTAATTTGATGCTGGACCTGCACCACCCCAACTGCTCCATAATCATCAACATTCCAGTCCGCTCATCAGCCTGCTAGATAGATAGCCAATGTTTTATTCTTTTAAGTGTTTGTATCTTTTTTTTCTCCTTTTCTCTTATTTTTTTTAAATGGTTGGAAGTAGAAAAAAGTCATTCTGAGTGAGGTAATCCAGTCCAGAAAAGATTGACATCATATGTATTCACTTATACATGGATATTAGCCATTAAAGAGATAATCAGTCTACATTCCATAGACCCATAGATGTTATATATAGAGGAAGAGACTGTGGTGGTGAGGGATACATGCATCTTCCTGGAGGAGGAAATAGAACAGATTTTACTGGGGGCAGGGGTGGAGGACAGGAACGGGAGGATCAGCTGGGGAAGGGGAGGGGAGATGGGGTTGAGGGAGGGATATGGGGAGAGACAGCTGGAATTGAGGGGCATTTGAGGGATGGTATGAAAATCTAGTGCAGTGGAAACTTCCTAGAATATATGAAGGTGAGCCTAGTGAGAGCTCCTAATAATGAAGGAGACAGAGTTCCAGCTGGCCATCTCTTGTCATCAAATGAGGCTTCCAGGTACCAGAACTAGGTAGCATTCAATTGGTTGTCGACCAAGGAAATTCATACAGAAATCCCTAAACAGGTCAGGCTGTTACTAAGACAATGGATTGCTGTCGGAAAACTGGCAGCCAGACCCCATTGCTGAGGACAACACCCACACAACTCATTGAACATGGAGAAGACGACCTGGTGCCTACACGAAGCCTTCACCCCTATGTATTAGTGTCTTTGCTGTGTGAAGGTACTCGTCAGGATACCAAAGGGGAAATGTAAACACCAACCCAGCCACAAAGCCTTTGTCCTCCCATCTGTCCTGCTGAAATATATACTAAAGTAAGAGTGCCACAGAACTTGTCGGAGTAGCCAACCGATGTCTGATTTGACTTAAAGACACTCCACAAGGTAGAACCCATACCTGACACTGTATGGATGGCCAAGAATCAGAGACTAGAGATCCCAGTGACCTAGGGTAAATCCAAACATCACTGATCTAAAAATACATATAATGACTGATTATATTCTGCTTTACTCACAGATCAGTGTGCTATCAGCTCATGCAAGAGCTCCTGTCCCCAACTTTTCCACCTTCTTTATTTTCTCATTCCTGGGCCTCTCTGTCAGAGACCTGCCAGTAAAGAGCAGCCTCGCTGGTCCAGGTCATTGTTCTCTCTCCCAGCAACTATCATCCTGACTAGAGGTGGGACTTTGTGCATACTCCACTTCTCCACTTGAGATCTTGTGCTGGTCTAATGTATGCCTTCACAGCCTCTGTGAGTTTGTATGTGCATCAGCCCTGTTATGTCTGGAAAATCCTGTTTCCCTGGTGATATCCACCATCTTATAATCTCTCCATCTCCTCTTCCACCTAGACCCCTGAGCTGTGAGGGAAGGCATATGATAAAGACATCCTATTTGGGGCCGAGAACCCTAAAGTTTTTCACTCATGGGCTAACTCCCGTCCACCACAAGAAGATGCCTCTCTGATGTGGTCTGAATGAGGTACTGATCTATGGGTACAGGAGTATACCATTAGGAGTCATTTTATTGCTACGTTGCTTTAGCAGAATAATAGCATTAGATTTTCCTCTAGGCCCATGACCTATCAAGTCTCATGTTCTTAGCCTTATTAATAGTATCAGGCATGGGCTCCATCTCAAGGAGCTGGCCTTAATGCCGAACAAAAAGTGGTTGGTTAGTCCCATAACTCTATTTATGCTGCCATTGTACTGGTGAGTATTTCTTTCAGGCATGTCTCCGTCTTGGCTCATAGAGTTTGTAGCTGAATGAGATTGATGATGTCCTTTCCCCTCCGGTTGTGTATGTGGTACCTTTCAGCTCCATGATGGCTAGTCAGTAGGGGTGAGTGAAGCCTACAATTAAACGGCAGCTGGATTTTTCCAATGACATAAAAATGTGATGTCTTTAACAACAGTACTCAAAAGACTCTACATTCCACCACAGAAATACCTGATCATCCACGTCCATTGCTGCTTCATTCGTAATAGCCAGAAATTGGAAACAGCCTAGATGTTTATCAACTGGTAAATAGATAATGAGAATGTAATACATTTCTACAATATAATGTTATTCAGCTGTTGAGAAAAATGCAATTATGAACTTTGGGGGTAAATGGATAATGCTAGAAACAATCACCTTGAGTGTGGCAACCCAGACATGGAAAGACAAACAGTGAGCTTCTTATTTGTAGATGTTAGCTTTTATGCTTTAGATATGTGTTTTTCTCTCAGAATATCCGCAGAGGCTAGGTAGCTAGTAAAGACTAGGGAGGAGGAGGGGGTCTTCTAAGGGAGGGGAAATAGTATGTGGTGTTACAAAGGGGAAATTAGAACAGGACAATGAAGTGTGGAGGGATATGGAAGGTCAGGTTAAAGGAGGGAATATGGAGGGACAACAGAAATAAAAGGCCTTTTGAAAAACCATATGGGAACCTTTTATGTTGACGCTTGCTAATATATATACATATGGAAGAAATTTAAATAGATTTACCATATAAAGGTGGAAAGAATGCCCCCAACTTGACACCATATGCCACCAAGTAAAGCCCCCAGTGCCAGGAACGGGTTACATATTTTTGAGTTGTTGATCAAAACATTCACATAGATACCTCCCCAGAACCACAGACTATTTCCAATAACCAATGTTAAAAATTAATCACTGCCTACATGTGCCCTCATACCAAATCAACTTTAAAACGTGTCAATGGAATAGCAGGAAAGAGGAAAACTGAAAAATATACATGGGGTACAGAGACTTGTGGAGTGATATGAAAAGACCAAAAAAAATGTGCAACAGAGAACACAGGAAAAAATCCAGTCAGGGTTCTTAAAGTAAATCAGCAGCCTCTGGCCCCCGTGGAAGATGTTAGCATGGACCAATGAAAAAGTTCAGTGATGCTTAGCCAGCAGTGATTCCTGGACTTCCACACTCAGATTTAGCAGGAAAAATGCCAAAAGGAACAAAGGAGCCAGATGCAGCCAGGGAAACTGAGGGGAGAGCTGCCTGACTATAGATGGCTCTCTCTCTCTCTCTCTCTCTCTCTCTCTCTCTCTCTCTCTTTCTTATTCTCTTCTTTTATCTTTTACAATTCCATACATACAGTCATATATATATAATATATTTTAATCACATTCTCCATCACTCTTTCTTTTCCCCTGCTCTCCAAGCCCTCTTTTATCCTACGTTCATGTCTTTTTCTTTCTGACCTACTTCCTATAATTGTGATTGCTTGGCCGAGCATGGTGGGGGTGGCAGTTTCTACTTGAGTAAGAGCAGCTGATCCCTGACTACACTACTGAGGAATATGGTTCTCCTTATCCCAGAAATTAATAGCTACCTCTAGCTACCTGAGGAGGCGTGAGGCTTTATGAGCCGCTCTCCAATCTACAGTGGAATGGCGACTGGCTGGATCATGTGCAAATGCTCTGTGTGTCACTATAGCTGATGTGACAGCCATGCCATGCCCAGAAGACAGCATTCACAGCATTCTTCCATCTTCCATCTCTTACATTCTTACATTCTTTCTGTTCCCATTCTGTGATGGTCCCTAAGCACCATTTTGGGCTGGCCACTCACCATTGGCTGTAGTTTTCACATCTTCTTTCTTTCTTTCTTTCTTTCTTTCTTTCTTTCTCTCTCTCTCTCTCTCTCTCTCTCTCTCTCTCTCCCTCCCTCCCTCCTTTCCTCCCTCCCTCCCTTCCTTCTTCCCTTTCTTTCTTTTTTGTCCTTCATACCACAGCTAGATATGAAAGTCCTCCAAAACTGGCCAGGCAGTAGAGGTGCATACCTTTAATCCCAGCACTCAAGATGCAGAGGCCTGGTCTACAGAGCAAATTCTAGGGCAGTCATAAATACACAAGATGCAGAGGCAGGTCCCTGTTTTGAAAAATCAAAATAATTAAAAAAAAAAGTCCACCAAGAAACAGAGAACACTCCTTGGAAGCAGGAAGGGGGTGGTTAGTTCACAGTAACATCTTCAAAACTAAAAGAACCTGGCCATGGAGTACTTATGTGGATTTAGTTCAGGTGTTGCCTATAGCATTCCCACTGAGTTCTCTCCTCACCCCTACTCCCCCTCCCTGAGGAGTCTCCAGCTCTGCTGTGCTGTCCTGTTAGGAATGATCTAGAATGGAGCCATGCCATCTGTATCTTTTTGTGATTGGAATTTGTCCCTGCTAATTCTCCAGAGGGTCTTTCTGGTTTTGTGTTTCCTATTTTTAATTGTTGAGTTCATGGGGTGGAATTGGGGTACTCAGTTGCCCACCTCCTGACGAGAAGGGGTGTTTTGAGCTGTGTCTTTGGCATACCGGCTATGGTTTCTGGTGAAATATGATTTGCTTTTGGTAAGTACCTAGGAGTGGAGTCTCTGAATCATAGAGTACGCTAGCTCTGAGGAGATAGCAGTAAAATTTGTGAGCCATGAGCCAGACTGATTCAACAGACATGGCATTCATCACTAACATCAGGGAAAATGTCTCTACTTGCTATATTTTAGAAGTGGAGAGAAAATCCACACACACACACACACACACACACAATCACTCACATGCATACATGCACACACATATACACACTTACATACACACATATCCACTCACACACATGCAAAATCACTCACACACACATAAACACACATACATGCACACACACAATCACTAGCTCACACACATACACACACAATCGCACACAGAATCACACACACACGCACACACACAATCACACACACCAGTTAAGAAGAAAACTCCAGTGAGTCTATCCCAACTTCTAGACTTGGCTAACCTCTGGGAAGAGCAATCACCACAATTCATCATATTTGCTGGCTGAGAAACACAAGAAAATATCAGTTTAGAAAATGTAGCAAATGTCCTTGACACAATCCAGCACCCATTCACCAAAAGACTAAACAACGCTGGAAATAGAACGGTGCTCCCTCAGATTCGTAAAGGCGTAAGGGAAGCCAACCAACTGACATCACTGGGGGAGAGAAGTGCACGGCGTGTTCCCCGAGACTGAGAGCAAGCAAAGACATCTGTCTCACCGCTCAGTCTCAGCGTTGAACTTGAATTCTGAGCCAGTTCAACTTGGCACAGAAAATAAAGGCATATGGGTTGGAAAAGAATAAGTGAAGTTGTCATCAGACTGCATGATATTCTGTGTAGCAAATCCCAGTAGCCCATGAAGCCATCACTGGAGTTGATATGTGACTCCCAGCTAGTCACATGTCAATACATGAGAAGCAGCTTCATTTCTACTGATGTAGTGATGTGTCCTCAGAGCTTGCCTTGAAAAAGCAGCAATACTTAAATAGCATGAGGCTAAAGATAATTTTGATAAAAGATGGGCAAGATGCTACCCTGCAAGCTACGGAACCTGCTAGATTGCCTTAAGTTGCACATAGATGGGAGATGTACTCGTTCACGGCTTGGAGAGCACATACCGCTGAGATAAAAATCCGTTAAACTCATCTCCTAAGCCCCTGCAATCTTGGGAAATGATGCTGCACATAATAATATATTTGTTTCCCTTCATTTATTTAAAGAGATTGTTCACCTGATTCTAAAGTACATGTAAAAATGAAAGGAAATAGTCAAAGCGATTGGGAAGAGAATAAAGTTGGAGGTGCCCACTACCTAGCTTCAGGGCTGTGGCGCTTTTGCCCTGAAGTGAATCTAGCCATGGAAAGTCAAGGTCTGTGACAGAAGGTGCAGGGACAGACACATGCTGTCTGCTGCATTCAGATGTGAATAGGTGTCCAACAGCTTGTTGGTAAGTATGGTGTCTGGGGAGGCTAGAAAGATGGCTCAGCAGTTAAGAACACTTGTTGCTGGGTTTGATTCCCAGCCGCCACATGGCAACTCACAACCAATTCCAGGGCTTCTGGTATCCTTTTCTGGCCTTCTACTTCTGGACTTCACAGACAACAGGCATGCACAAGATACACAGTCACATATGCAGGCAAAACACTCATGTATAAAAGATAAAAATAGATACATCTTTTTAAATGTTGTTAATGATTGGTACTGGAATTCCCAATATCATAAAATAAGCGTCATTCATGTCCCCCAAACTGAAGACAGCTTACAGGCATATACATTCTAGGGGCTAGGGAGATGGCTAAGTCAGCAAAGTGCTTTCTACACAAGCATGGGAGCCTGACCTTGGGTCCCTAGCTCCCATGTACAAGCTTGGCATAGCCATGTGCAGCTGTGAAGAACCAGTCTAGATGAATCTCCGAGAACTATGTTCAGTGAGAAACCCTTATCTCAAAAGGCAAATTGGCGAACAGATCAAAGACACCCAACATTGCCTTCTGGCCTCTACCTGTACCCACATAGATGAGCGCACCTATGCACATGTGCGTGCACACAGAAAGCCAAGAAGGATGGTGCGGGGAACAAAACTAAGGCTGATCCTTGGTTTACACACACACGTGCATCCACATGCACACCCACTCACGCACAGGTATATAAACAGTGCTGATTTCTGAGGAACACATACAGAACATTGTAATCACCTTATATTAGCCGAGTGTTTACTAAACCCGATACAAATAGGGCAGACTTCAAAATAAAACGAGGGGTAAAAGGGACTCATTTGAGGCTTTGTTTGCTCTCCACGAAGCAATGGAAACAAGAAGGAAGTACAAACAAGGAAGAGATGTTTGAAACCCATGGAAGTACCAGGATGTACACCAGAAAACACAGGGATTCTCACTACTTGGTAATGCAAATGGCGGTTAAAAATAAACAAGGGAGCTAGGAAATGGTGACGGCACACAACTTTAATCCCAGCACTTGGGAGGCAGAGACAGGCAGATATTTGTGAGTTCGAGGCCAGCCTGGTCTACAGAGCGAGTTCCAGAACAGCCAGGGATGTCAGTTCTCAGTTTCTCAGTTACACAGAGAAATCATGTCTCAACCAAAGATAAACAAACAAATAAATAAATAAGCAAGAGAAAGAATTAAAGAAATCAAAATCAGAAGGATGGGGAGCCCTTGAGAATTTGCCCTGTTTCTTCAGGCGTTAAAAGAACACAAACACCAGCCACGTGGACACATATCCATTCACCTTCCAGAAAAGCCTGCATTTAGAGTCTGATCTCTCGAGTGCTGGCAAAGACACGGAACAGTCGCACTGCTTAGCAGTGCTGACAGGGCCTTGAAATGGGGCAGATGCTCTAGGTCTTAGGAGGCTGAACCTGGAGCCTATGGTTACTACAGCCAGCCCATTGATTCTCTGATAGTCACAGCAGAACAATCAACTCCCACAAAGACTCGTGTGTGGGAAGCTCACAGCAACTTCACAGAAAACAACACTGGACAACACATATGTCCCTTTTTTGATAATTGAGAAACATAAGAAATTATTTTATTATTCTGAGCGAACACTTTTTATAATATTTTTTATTGAACTGTACATTTTTCTCTGCTCTCCTCCCTTCCTCCCTTTCCCCTTCTACCCTCTTCTATGACCCCCATGCTCCCAATTTACTCAGGAGATCTTGTCTTTTTATCCTTCCTATTTAAATCCATGTATGTCTCTCTTAGGGTCCTCTTTGTTGTCTATGTTGTCTGGGGTTGTGGATGTAGGCTGGTTTTTCTTTGCTTTATGTCTAGAAGCCACTTATGAGTGAGTACATTTGTCTTTCTGGGTCTGAGTTACCTCACTCGATATGCTTTTTTTTTTTCTAGATCCATTCATTTACCTGCAAATTTCAACATGTCATTATTTTTTACTGCTATGTAGTACTCTATGTAAATGTACCACATTTTCTTCATCCATTCTTAGGTTGAGGGGCATTTAGGTTGTTTCCAGGCTATTACAAATAATGCTACTATGAACATAGTTGACCACATGTCCTTGTGGTATGATTGAGCATCTTGGTGTAACCCTAACCAAACAAGTGAAAGACCTGTATGACAAGAACTTTAAAAATTTAAAGAAGGAAATTGAAGAAGACACCAGAAAATGGAAAGATCTCCCATGCTATTGGGTAGGTAGAATTAACATAGTAAAAATTGCAGTTTTACCAAAAGCAATCTACAGATTCAATGCAATGCTCAGCAACATCCCAGCAAAATTCTTCACAGACCTCGAAAGAACAATACACAACTTCATATGGAAAAATAAAAAAACCCAGGATAGCCAAAAAAAAAAAAATCCTGTACAACAACGGAACTTCTGGAGGTATCACAATTCCTGACTTCAGACTCTACTATAGAGCTACAATAATGAAAACAGCCTGGTATTGACATAAAAACAGACAGGAGGACCAATGGAATTGAATTGAGGACCCAGATATTAATTCACACACCTACAAACACCTGATTTTTTTTTTACAAAGAAGCTAAAAATATAAAATGGAAAAAAGAGAGCATATTCAACAAATGGTGCTGACATTTGTTGTCAACAACTGGATATCAACATGTAGGAGAATTCAAATAGATCCATATCTATCGCCATGCACAACACTCAAGTCCAAATGGATCAAAGACTTCAACATAAAACTAACACGTATGTCCTTAAACAGCTAACTGACCACTCAATGGAATATTACTCAACAAAGAAAAGACTCAACTGTGAGGCCTGCAGTGCAGGTGTGTGGAAGCTGCCATACTAACAGAGGGCATAAGAGGACAGTCTGATACCACGCACGTAAAACTGTAGACACAGGCACAGTCACAGAGATCTAGGTGCTGATGGCCTGCTATGGGGTGGCTGGCTGGGGTGTCTGAGATGCAGGCGTCTGTGAAGACAAAGGTGGCAGAAGATGATGGACTTCTTTCTGTGTGATGCTGGCCTTATTGTGTGTGTTAGAGTGCCTCAAACTGTGACAAGCTGAATGTGCTTTTTTTTTTTTTTTTGCTAACACATCAATCTTATCTCCAAAAAGCTGAAAAACAAAAACAACAAGAAGTAGAAGATAAAAACGACAAATGCTCCTTTAAAAAATACAAACAACAAACCCACTAAAAATAAAAGAAAAGCAATAATAATCGTAAGAAAGCAATGCGGAATATGCAATAATGAAGCTTAAATGCCAGATGAAGGCATGTTTTAGAAAACATGACCAGGAATTGCCTGAAGGAAACAAAATAAGACCAAAGAAGGCAGCCTGAGCGCTCTCTGACAGCAGGTGGCAGGTGTGGAGGGTGCTCTCGCCAACCTCTTACCTCCAAGTCTAAAGCTTTTAGACCCTCCACAAAAGATGGAAACTATTTCGACAAGGTACTTAAAAAACCAATACATCAGCAGCCAAAGGTTTTATCTCAGAAACACAACGGTGTCTAGGTGTTGGGAAATCTATTCACCTGCCTTAACTGATCACGGAGAAAATAAGCCTGTTAGCATGCCGATAGACAAAAGGCACTCCTTGGGCTAAATGCACTTCAGCTCTAAAGTTTTAACGAGTTAATAACATCAAGAGTCTTTTTTATGTGGTTCCGTGACCCTGCCACTGATGGGCCTAAACTTCCTGCTTAATATTCAGTATGAGCTGTATTTTATTGCCTGACACAGAAGGCTCCCACCTGCTGCGTGTGCCACTGCCTTCGGTTGTTGTTGCGCAACCCACACACTCCTCCACTGTCATTTACAAGGTCAGACCTCCAGGAGAGTGGTCCACATGGCATCTCGAGTCCTAGGGAAGAAATTCACAGAAGATGGAACCCTAAGAGTTCCAGGCAGACGAATGTGAATGAGTGGGAGATGGCCCTGTCGTCACTGCCACTCTCTGTGGGAGGGAGACTAGAGCAACACCCTCCAATGCCAGACGAAGGAGGTTTCAGGGAAAGGAAAGTGTGACCGGAGGGAGCATGGGGCTGACCACTAGACGCTGAAAATATATTAGTGGTCCACTGCCCTACATGTGGCCACGGCCAACAATGACATCCTCAGGTTGGAGAGATAACTTAGTGATGAGAAGTACTTGGCCTTCTTGCAGAGAGGACCTGAGCAACGTTCCAAATCCCCACATCCGGTGCTTCACAACCGCCTAGAACTCCAGCTCCAAGGAATCTGGTACCCTCTTGTGGCCAGCACAGGTACTGAACATACTTACCTGCATGAACAGCTCTCCAGGTGGTCCTTGCTACAGTCATGTGGACTGGAATTAAGCATCATATCATGTGAGCTTGCATATTCTTCCCAGTTGACTCTGTAGGCGCCGTGCAATTTCAACCAAGATTTCGATTTAACAATCTCCGCCTATTTGAGATAGGAAAGCCACAATCCTACCCATGAAGGGCTTAAGGAGCAACCCAGAGAGCGGCCAGTGAGTTACCAGATGAAGCCTAGTCATTACACTCAGGAGAGAAGGTTCTCGCTGAGAAGCTGCCAGCGCAAAAGAATAAAATACAGACAGGGCCTCACGAACATGTGATATTTGACATATGGTAAAGGTTGGCCTCCCAAACACCCTGGATTTGACAGATTTAATAAACCATTCCGAGGTCACTGCAGTCTGAAGACAGAAAAGCACTGAAAGTCGAAAGTTGAAAACAAGAATGTGTGCTCTAGGCAACAGCTACAATCCAGGTACTGGGTGGGAAAATTGACACATTTGATAAAACATGTTATTGTAAGTCATACAAACAGATGTAACAGAGAAAGTAACTACAGTATAGGGGAGAGAGAAAGCCGGTGTGTGGCAATAAAGACGAGGGAGCAACAATGGGACAAAACCATGAGCAGGAAGCCCAGGGCATGTAATACAGCCACAGACAAGCCACGAACGTCACTGGGGACCGGCAAATGGGAACAAAGACACAGACTAAGCACACCAGTGAGGGAGCCAGAGCAAGGAGAAGGGGGGGTGTCTCTCTGCGGGGTGTGAATCAGGGTCCTGTCCTTGAGGGAGGATGCCACCCGGGCCTGGGCATTTTGGAAGGACATCTGACCATCTCAGAAATTCCCCTTGTTTTGCTCCAATCGCGACTTTGGAAAAGCAGTATGGACCTGTATTTGTGTTCCGAGATAAAAGAAATAACCCTGACGGCCACCTGTACCCCAGCTAATGGGCCTCAGTGTCCATAAGAAAGGTGTGGCTAGTGGCCCAGGGTGCATCTGTGCTGAGCACTAGAGACAGAGAAAGGAGGGGTGAAGTACTTGGGAGGGATAGTGAATGGATAGAAGAGAGAGGAGGAGGGATGGAGAAAATGGAAGAGAGAAGAAACCTGGGACAGAAGTTTTAGGGAGGTGTGACAATTGCCTCTGCTTGCCTTTGAGGTCACCCATCATGGTTGCCCCTAATGTGGCTGTGAGTTTCTGCAGGGACACTTCATGGTGAGAAAGAACTCTTGCTGACTTCCCTAAGCTAGTCGTGACTAGATGGCTGTCCCTGAGCAGTGCTCAGAAGAGCCACCACGGCCTGCTGTGTCCTCCTGTGAGGTGACTTCACAGGTCCTGCAATACCAAGGAGGGATGGTCAAAGCTATTCAGCAAAGACAGTGTTCCTGCCAGGGTCGGGCTTCCAAGAGACACATGCGGATACCATGTGCCTACCTAGAACTCTCAGCTTCCCGGGCCAGAGGCCACAGGCAGACCCCCATCACCACTAAGAAGTGACGGGTGCTGGCATTGGCAGTGGGTATTGACAAAGGCCTTCAAAGTCAGCTTGACTTGCCGATCAATAATGGCGCAGGGGAAATAATTAAAACTGTCAGATTCAGAAGGCATTAAAAGCTCTTAGAGCCTTCAGCCAATTGTGGAGACCTAGGATTAGTGGTGGGGTCGCAGACACTCCCGAGGCTCAGCAGAGTTATTAAAGGCTTTCTTTGACATACACATGATGTAAAGGGTCAACGCAAAGGAAGGTTTCAGACAATGACTGTCGGAGTCCATTAACCTAGGCGGGCCTTGCCTGGAAGTGCGGGCCAGGGTGAGGTCCTGAGACGCCATCTTCCAGGGAGAGACTGAACAACTAGAAACCACTTAGCGGCCTCACGCTGTGGTGTCCTGCAGTATCTCCACGGGTCAAGAGACTGAAGACAGACTTCAGTTAGAGCTGGAGGCTCCTAATTGTGTAGTTGCCACATAGCAGGCTGGTACAGGCCTGCCCTGTGGGACCAGAGCCCACTGAGCCCAGAGAACTCCCCTATTGCCACTTCCCAGAGACCCGGAAGCAGTGTAATCTCTCTTTGGGCATTCCCTGTGGAAGGATAGGAAAGTGCCCAGGACATCCCAGTGCCCTGTGCCCTGTCTCCTCTGGCCACTGCTCCCTCCAAACCTCCCTCTGCAGGGATCTTTGCCAGCACCTCTCTGTGAATTCAATATTCCTTGCCATCCTACCACTGCGCATCTGATTTCTTTCCACCCCAGGCCTCTGGATGGCAGAGACCCTTGACCCTCCATTCCATGATGTCAATGGGACTGTGTTATCCCGAAGCCCATAATAACTGTGTATACCATGGATAGGCCAAAATGGATGTCGTCTGATCATAGGACACACCATCACAATGGTGGTCCCCTGACGAGTCAGGCACACAGCCCCTGCGGAAGTTGGCAGCCCTGGGATGAGCGCATGCTGAGGACTGCCTCTGTTCCTGCAGATGTTTTCCCAGTGCCCTTAAGCTCAGAGAACTTGGAAGTCAGGTGGGTCCCATGTGAACAGGCACAAACAGACCACAGCAGGAGGTGGACTGGGTCTGTGGAGGCCACACATGGAGCTCAGCACTGTGGTCCTCATCTTTCTCATGCCTCAGAGGGAGTAGGAGCTCCGAGGCCTCAGTGGTGGGTGCAGTTAGAAGCTAAGGAGTGGAGGAGGATATCAACATTTGTGTCAGTCACATGGGGCTCTCCTCCTAAGGTGTTTTCAACTTGACAGGAGCCTAGAGTCATCTGAGAAGAAGAAACCTCAATTAAGAGCATAACTTCATCAGATTAGCCTGCAGTCAAGTTTCTGAGGCATTTTCTTCCTTTTTTTTCTTCCTTCCTTCCTCTTTCTTTCTTTCTTTCATATATATGTCTGTGTCTATGTGTGTACATATTATATATACACACATACACATATATGTGTGTATGTTTATATGCATGTATTTGCGTACATATACGAACATTATTGGGGAGGGGTTATTTCACATCATGAATGATCCCATTTATCTCCCTGCCCTTTCATATCTGCCCTCTGCCTTTGCAACCTTCCCCCAAAATAAAATAAAAACAAAACAAACAAACAAAAAGTCTCAGCATGGACACTGTACTGTGACAGAATAAGTCACACAGTATACCCTTTAGTCTATACATCTTTACTTGTAAGTGTTCATTGCAATGGTTCAAGGCCTCTGACTTTTGCCAAAACCTTGGCACTGGGCCCTCACTGGGACTCCTCTTAGATGTTCTATTATTGTCTTGTGTCATGGAGATCCTGAAATTTTGGATCTTCACACACTTCAGCAGGTCATAGATGAGGTAGATGTTGGGGTAGGCCAACTCATAGCCCTGGTTCTGGGCCTGGGTGGTACTGGTTAGTCAGCCTGCCAGCCTTTCCTCATCAGCACCACCAGGGTGAGCTCTCCAGCATTGCCCTGGCTAGCTCACTCAATGTAGCAGGCAGCAAGGAGCAGGGCCAGTTCTCCTGCTCTCTTGCCCTTGGGGCTGGTTCGCCCACACTTACACACCAGTTCCACTGTTTTTCTGAGGCATTTTCTTGATTGCTGATGATTTAGGAGGGCCCAGTTCACTGTGAATAATGCCACCCTGGGTTGGTGATCTTGTGTTATATAAGATAGCAGACTGAGCATATCACAATGAACAAGCCAGTAAGCAGCGCTCCTCCAGGGCTTGGGCTTCAACTACTGCCTCCAGGTTCCTGCCTTGAGTTCCTGCCCTGATGTTCACTAGTGATGAAGTGTGATTATGATGTGAAACCCAAATAAGCCTTTTCCTCTACACGTTGCTTTTCACTATGGTGTTTATCATAGCAACCGGAAGCATACTAGGGCGGGTGGGAAGCCAAAAGCGGCTCGTCCATAAACACTTGATAAAGGGAGACAGGCCATAGACATGGCTGCTTCTTTAGGGACAGTAGGAGCTAGTCGATTGAAGTTCAGGCTTGGCGATCAGGATATGGTTCTGAATAGTGGCTGTGGACTGAGGGCGTGGCAGCGGGTGTCAGTCCCTGGGGACTATAGCTGTGATACATCTCCTTTCTCCAGATACCCTGGATATGACTGCCATTTCCCTCTCCTACGTGTCTGCACACAGCCTGGGAACCTCCTGTGGGCCTCCCAGGGGGGACTTGGGAAGCCTCCCTCAGGTCCTCTGCACTTTGTGCAATCTGCTCTTCTCAGAGCCCTTTGACTGTTGACTTTCTGGGGCCCATGACACCCAACATCCAGGGAGGACGCTTGATTTCCACAAATGGAAAGATGAAACTAGGGTCCCGCCAAGTTTGCAGATTTTCTATGCTTTCAAGAGATCAGTCTTTACCCAAGTTATATGCGGTGACAATCTGAAAGTACTTCCAACCCAGAGAATCCATGGTTGACCTTTCTTCCTGGGACAGTTGGGGTGACAGTGACAATGGTTGTTGGTGGTTAGAGAGATGATGATAACGATGGTAGTGATGGTGGTCATGGTGATGGTGGTGGTGGTGGTGACAGTGTGGCAGTGATTGTGATGGCGGTGGTGGCAATGAGAGTAATAATACTGATGGCAGTGATGATGGTGGTGATAGCAATGATGTTGGTAGTGATGATGATGTTAATGATGAGGATAATGCTGGTGATCATGGTGATGGTGATGGCAATGGTGGTGGTGATGATGATGGTGCTACTTTGTAGTGGTGGTGTATGGTGATGATTGTGGTAAGGAACAATACTATTAGTGCCTTGCTGATAACAGACCACTCACAGAACCTCCTCCAGCATATGAGTTTAGCTAACAGTTACAACGGCACAGAATTACAAATCTACACAAAATACATGTTTCAGCCAATTGTATACTGCCCCGGGTACCATGACCTGATTTGTTTCCTTACTGGTGCTGGGCTCTGTAGGTCTGTATTTTCAGAATGAAGACACTATGCACAGGGACACTCCCTGTTATTGTCATGTGGCTGTGTCCCTGCTTTGTCCCAGATGATATCTGCAAACTCCATGCACCTGGGGTGTGTTTTATGGTGGAGGACCAAGCAGAAAGTAGCCAAAGAGCAGCTGATCAGGGGGAAATAGGGGCCTGGTTGTACAGGACATGCTGGCCTCCTAGAGATGAAGCAGATGCTGTGGGTCCTAGCCAGGGACAGAGTTGGGGGCAGGAGTTCCTGGGCTTGAACCCAGCAGCTAATCACAGACAAATGGTTGGAGGGCCTTCCAAACCACACAGCATCCTGTTCTCAGGCACCCTGGACATGTCATCCAATCCTATCCTGTGTTTCCTGTCCAGCCCTCACTCTGGCCTCATGCCCTTACATACTGCCCTGCCTGCCCCCAGTCTGCCCTGTGCCTGTCACAGCTAGGCCAGGGTTACCATGCTTTAGCTCTGTGATACCTCAGGGAAAGCAGGCAGCACAGCTGTGGAGGGCAGAACTTCACACAACGGATAAAAAGAGCTGCCTATATGGGACTCATAACTGACTCTCTGCCTAACCAACCAGGCCTTGGTTTCATTCTTTGAAAAGGGGATTTTTTTTAATGAAAAATTAAAGTACCCTAGACACAGCGGGGAAGACAGCATGCTTCATGTAAAGTACCAAATGGGCAGCCACCTGCTGAACCAGGTAAGCATCTGTTCCTGGGCATTATCCATCGTCCCCTGTAACCCTCTGCTTCCTACACCCCTAAATAAGGGTACTGGAGCCTTGGTGGACTTGGTGAACTTGGTCTCTGGGTCTGGGTAGACTGACATTGATTTGTCATCCATCACTCCAAGTATGGACACTTTGATTGCTAGGGTTCGTGTTCCAGATGTGAGAGAGAGGGTTTCTATTGCTGTGAAGAGACACCATGACCACGGCAACTCTTATAAAGGAAAACATTTCATTGGGGTGGCTACAGTTTCAGAGGTTTAGTCGGTTGCAGTCATGGCAGGACATGGCGGTGGGAGGGCAAATATGGTGCTGGAGAAGGAGCTGAGAGTGCTACATCTTGATCCTCAGGCAGCAGAAGCAACTGTGTGCCACATAGGAGCTTGAGCATAGGAGACCCCATAGCCTCCCTTCACAGTGCCGCACTTCCCCTAACAAGGCCACACCTCTTCCAAGAAGGCCACTCCTCCTAACAGTGCCACTCCCTTTAGGTACCGTTTTCTTTCAAACCACGCAGTAATCCTGCTTGTGGACTCTCAACACCTTCTCGTACCAATCAGGTAGCTCAGTCCAGGTGGATTGGAGGGAACAGCTCATGGTCACTGGCGTGGGGCCTGGTTTCTGCCTCCTCCCATGTGAGGCTGGGTTCTATTTTATCATCATTCTTAAGCTACACTCTGGGCCAGGACTCTTAGGGTATGCTCGTGGCTGGAGCATGAGCCACAGGATTAAGCATGATTGATATCCTGGGGATGCAACTGCCCTGATTTCTGAGCCCTGATTTGGGATCCTTCACCTAAAAGATGGGGTCTAATACTTTGCATGCTTATCCATGTCAAAGTGTCTACAGAGGAAGGACCAATGGCAGAAGCCATCATATTGAAGAATAAGAAAGTGCTGGTTCTCGGGTGGTGAGCCCAGGAGCAGAACAGGGTGCTGATGGCCACGTCCCCATTGACACGTACCTTGTTTTCCCTCAGAGCACAGAAGTGAGGCATGGCAGTGATCGCACAAAGCGATCTGGACTCTGACTCCATCCTGACCCCTTCTGAACTCACCTAAAGCACTGAGGCTCCCTAAGCCTTACTCAGTATGTGCCCATCAGAGATCAAGTTCCAGAATAAAGCATGGAGTGGGTACTGGGGGCTAAGACAGAGCTGGGAAGTCATGCTCGGAGAAGTGGTATAGCATACAGCCAGGAAGACGAGAGGAAGTGGAGGAGGAGAGCAGAAGGACATAGAAGGATCTGAGGATGACCCTGCCGTGGAGACATCAGCATCCAATATGCACTCAAACATATGCATGCGCGCACACACAAAGACAAACACACACACACATTCACTCACTCACACACCCTGCACAGGAGCTTTCCTAAACAAAAGCATATCATAAAGCTACCCTTGATGGTGTGTGACTCTGTGCTTTCACTATGCACCTAGTTTTGACTCTCTTCACCGCCATGCAGCAAATCAAAGTCTTACACATGTTTCTCAGGTCTCAGCTTCACACAACTGCGTGGCTTCTCGGGCTCCAGAGTCTGCTCCAGCCACCTTTCTCCAGGCTGAAAGAGCCCTGTTCCCAAAGGCTGTTGTCCCCAAGCCCTGCCCTTTGTGTTTGCTGTCCATATGTCCTCATCCTCACTTGCTCTTATTTCAAAGGGGTGGATGCTCAGGGTGGGAAGACTGGATCCATGGTATTAGTTACGGTTAGCTTGAGCAAACACTGCAGAGAGCTCTTCCAGCATTAGTTAGAGGGCACACTGCATCCACAGCAAACCCTGTTTCTTGTCTCTCTTGGAAACTGGTTCTTATTAACAGAAGTCGCATTTTCTGGCTACATGTGACTGGAAATTTGCATATGCATTTTGGCCATTTAGGGATTTTCTAGGTTTCTATACATGTGTCATGCTAGCACTGTTCTAAATTATTTCCCTTTTTGAAATATCAGGTTGAAAAGCACGAGTACAGTACAGCAGCTATAGCTTTAAACAAGCCCCTAAGCATCCGTCCCTGGAACAGGGTGGGACGCTGGCCTTTGGACTAGACGTTTGTTCAAATGGAGTAACTGCTTCCTGCTGTGATTTTTTTGATAGTTTCCTAGTTGCCGACGTTGCTTGCCAACACTTGTCCAAACCACGGTTACACCTAACCCCAGCTTCCTTTGCAGATTTGATTCTGTTACGATTGCACAGTTGATGCTTCCCATGCACACTGGTTCCTGAGTGGCTGATTAGAAGCATGGCCTGACTTGCATCCATGCACACAGCCGCAGAGTCTGTACCACCCATTCCAAGTCTCTCTGCGCAGGGCACAGACCCACCACCTCTGCCTGTGCTTCCTCGAGCCTTCCCCCAGTTCCGGTTTCTGGACCCTGCCTGGATAGTTTCCTCCCTTCTGCCTTGTTCTCAACACAGCTCTCAAGGCTCTGGGGCAAGAGCTGTTTTGATAGTCACAGGCATGTGTTTTGTCATTTGAATTTAAGATACTCTTAGCCAAATTAAACAAATGCAAATGCATTGGAATTTTGGGAGGAGGTGAATCTGTTTCTCAGTTTACAGAGAATGAATGTTTCCTGTTTCCATCCTCTGCCTCCCCATGCAAGCCCCAATCTGGTCCTTGGCAAACAGTCAGTTCTGGCTTCCTTTCTTCCCTTAGTAAGGTTTGAGGATTCTTCCCCGGGCTGCAGGCTGTCCATTCTCCTGGGCCCTTCTTATTTCTAGGTGCTTATTTCTAGGACTGGTCATGTGGTCAGTTGTCACAGATGGTACAGACAGACACAAGGAAACAGACAATGGCCGTGTGAGTTAGGAACAGCCATGGGCAGCCACCAAGGAGAGAGAAGATGACCTGGAGGATCTGGAGCCAGTCTCTAGGGACAGAGGGCGTTTGCGTTCATACAGGAGTGGAAAAATCAGCCATGACGAAGGTTGGCTATGGAATCAGCTAGTTGCTCAGAAAGACTGAGGAGCACAGTTCCCGAAACTCCACAGATGAGCTCCAGGCGTGTGTTCCTCCTCTCAACTGCCTGCCCGCTCTCAGTGGAGAGGGAGGTGGGGTGTCCTGATGCAGGAGCAGATGCCGTATGAAGCTACAGCCACATCTTCCAGGTAGGCATCTTGAGCACCTAGCACCTTTTCTAGGAGAGGAAGGCTAGCCAACCGGGAGGCCACTCTTCTGCCTTTGTGGGCACACGGTCCAGAGAATCGGAGAAAAATTAGGTTCCAGGAGCTGGGCCCAGACCCGTTCTGCCCCGCTCACTGTCAGCGCGATTGACAATTAAGCTGTGCATCTGCCTCCTGAAAGATAAATTCCAGCGTTACGGAGGTTTTCCATTTCACTTAACTAAAGCTGAGAACGAAGGAGGAACAATTAAATGGAACCTGAGGTAACCCAAAATATTATCCATCAAAAACATCCCATCCCATCCTCCTGGCACATTCATCAACCTGTCAGTTAGTCCAAAGACAGGTTTATCTTATTAATGCTGATTTCGTTCACTGGAAGACTAGTGACTTACCTCTCAGTGGCTATAAGGAAGCTGGCGGGGGGTGGGGGACAACAGCAGAGTATTTTAGCTCCCCGGGTTCTTTACCACCAACCTACTTACACACAGCTGTTGATTTCCCAAGATCTCCCCTGGGATCCTTGGAGCGAACAGATGATAGTTTCTGTGAGGCACCGCAGTGGTCACTCCACCCAAGACTCCCATCCTTGCCCATTCTTATCAGTGTGCAGGGACCTCCGAAAGGGCTCTTTGCATGCTACGTGACAGGATGGTCCCCAGAGGGTGCAGGTGCCATCAGTGCCATGCTACCTCCCTTCTCCTGAAACCGGCTTCTCCTTAGGATGCACAGGACACAGAAGGGCTGGTAGGAGACATGTTTAGAAATGATTTAGGAATCAGAAATCAAGAGTGCCGTTGGCAGGAAGGTGTAATGCACAGCCAGTCAGCAGATCTTGGGAAATACGGTCGATAAAGAGACAGATAATAGATGGACAGAGAGAGATGAAATAGATGCTGGGATCCAGTATACTGCAGGATGGAGGGGGGTGGAGGCTGTGATACCTGGGTGTTACCCAGGAGACACCAAACACTGTTCTTGTCAGCATTAGCACAATGATACCACAGGGTAGTGTATAAGCTTGCCTCTTCCTCCCCTGACCTGCTTATTCAGGATCTTCCCCCAAGCTCTCAAATGAGAGGTCTCCCAGAGTTAACAGCAGACCTTTGATGGCTTTAAGGGGCAGCTGCCCTATTCTGCTGGGTTGGGAAGGGCACAGATCAAACCATGAAATCCACTAGGTTCCTTGTGCCTAAGAGGTACACTGGCATGGTCTGGATCAGCCATGTCACATGGGCTCAGGACCTCCATGCCAGCAAGCTGCAAAGACACAGAGAGGGCTCGGCAGAGGTGTGTGGATGAGCTTCACCATGGGGTGAGTAGCCAGGGGAAGGGGGCGAAGGATGGGAGTCTGGCTGGAGGAAGCCCAGGAGGAGCCTTGAGCAGAAAGAGGGACAGGGGCATCACCAAGGATGAAGCCAAACTCATCCCCGGAGAGGCTGTAGGGCTAGGTGGGTTTCAGTTAGAAAAAATAACAGCTAGGAATGTGTAGTGGAGGGGAGGTACTTTCAATAATTAGTTGCTTTTTAAAATTGCTATAAATTACTGAAATAGTCCATATTGTTAGCAGGAATCAAGTACCAGACACATTCCCTGTAACGTTCAGACTTCGTCTAAGTGGCTGAAACAAACAAAACCAGATGACAAGCCCCTTGGAAAGCACTTTTCCCTACTACTTAAAGATATCAAGAGTCTAGAGAGACAGCTTAGTTGTTAAGTGCATGCACTGCTCTTACAGAGGACCCCAGTTCAGCTTCCAACGCAATGCCAGACGGCTCCCAACCACCAGTTCCAGGGCATCTGATGCTTTCTTCTGGCCTCTGTAGACAATGTACACACCACACAAACACACATGCATGCACACACACACACCACATACACATACCACACATACACAACAGACCACACACACACCATACATACACATACCACATACACCACACACACACACACACACACTATACATACCACAAATACACACACCACACACACAACACACACCACAAATGCACAGACCACACACATGTGCTAACACCACACACGCACACACACATACACACACACACACACACACACGCACGTACAAACATAAAAACGAAACTATGACAAACTTTCAAGTCACTCATATCTGTTTCTAGGATGATATTTGAGGAAAAGGTTCTAGACAAAATTGATAGAGACACTTTTCTATTTTGTATAATAAAGATGCACACGCGCTCCCCTGTAGAAAGGGGACTGCACACCTATCTTATGGATAGCTTGCTTTGCATGCACAGTTCGTGGCTTATTTTTTCTGAATCGCTTCCACTCACCCAAGAGCTCCTCAAAGAGTATAGGTTGGTGCTGGCGGGTGTTAACTATCTTCAATCTTCTAGGAGGTGTCTTGAGCTCAGACACCTGGAGAACGAGGGAGGACTACAAGAGATGGAAACACGAAAAGCTCAGCACTCTAGCTGGCCTGCTGAGGAGAGGGCCGAGGGTAGGCCCTGGCATGGCTGGTAGGCTTTGCTCTCTTCCCTACCGGCTTCCTCTCCTGGCTGGAGATGAGCTGCATGCAGAGACCGTAGGTGTTGAATTCAGATCATAGCCTCTGGATAGAGCATGGTTAGATATTCAGTTCCGGCCTCTGCTCCTTGGCATGTGCGGTGTACATTCTCTGGTATTCTGGGGATGGAAGTGCAGCTCCAGATGGTGTCCCGCCATGTGCAGCCCTTTTCCACCACAGAAGTAAACCTGGCACTGTATGCCATCCACTTTAGCCATTTCTCCTTGTCCTGGGCAACAAAACACATATAACACCGTAGAACAGGCACCTTCCACCAAGATACCAGGCCTTCATCTTTCTTCATGGCTAGTTCTGCTCTGAGAGGGTTGAGACCTGAATTACAATGTGAGAGACTACTGAGAATGATATAAATATCCTTAAAATGAGGGTAGTATCCTTCTGTCTGTCTTTACTTTTCTATTTATTTTATTTTATATTATTTTTGATGCTGACCTAGAATAGAGATGGGGTCTCTGGAACCAGCAGGAGTCTTGAAATCTGAAAAACTGTGAGAACAAATATTATCCATAAACAAGGTGATCACAATGAGTCAAGGAGTTGGTGACCTAGGGACACAACAGAAGTGAATGCCAAGTCTGGGTTTCATAATATTAAGTTTTTCATAATTTATTATGGATTTTTAAAAGCCCCCTTTCTGTCCTGTGATACGGAGAGAGCTTTTTTATCTTATCTTGGGTTCTCATCTCAACAGGCCAAAGACTAGAGTGGAGAAGATCCTGAAGAGCGAGCAAGAGAAGAGGATATTTTGCTTATATTCTAAAGGGACCGAACTTTTAAAAACAGTGGTACTTTGAAAAGTTGGAAAAGTAGCCGGGCAGTGGTGGCGCACACCTTTAATCCCAGCACTCGGGAGGCAGAGGCAGGTGGGTGAGTTCAAGGCCAGCTAGTTCCAGGACAGGCTCCAAAGCTACAGAGAAACCCTGTCTCGAAAAAAACAACAAAAAAAAAGTTGGAAAAGTATTCAAACAAGAAAGAAAATATTAGCATCTAACAATGATGCGTTTATGTCAAGTTGATAGAGGATCAATTGTGCTAGTTAACTTTGTCAACTTGACACGGACAAGGCTCATCTGAGAAGAGGGAACCTCAACTGAGAAATTGCTTCCATGATAATGGCCTGTGGGAAAGATATTATGACATTTTCTTGATTGATAATTGGTGTGGGAGGGCCCAGGTCACTGTGGGCGGTGGCACCTCTGGGCAGGTGGTCCTGGGTTGTATAAGACAGCAGGATGAGCAAGAAAGCCGGCTAGTAGGCAGCATTGCTCCGCCTCCGTCTCCAGGTTCCTCCCCTGTTTTCCTGCTTTGACTTTCCTCCGTGATAGACTGTAATCTACAAGTCAAAAACCAAACCAAACCAAACCTTTCCTCTTTGAGGTCCTTTGATCATATTGCTTAATCACAGCAATAGAAAGCAAACTAGGTCAGATGCCAGCCAAGAGGAGCTACAAGTGCTGGGATGGTAAATTCCTCGTTAGCCTTGAGACGCCAGCTCAGGGGTCCTGGCAACTGTTATAATTCTGAGCTCTTGGGGGCCTTTGGGCCACCAGCTGAGAGCGGGTCTTTGAAGCATGCTTCTAGGTGGCGGGCCTAGAGAGCAAAGGTGGTGTGTTTGCTCCCAAGGCAGGAATGAGTTTCCTGCCTCTGCTAGGTCCTCAATGGGTCAGTCCCTGGCCGAGTCTTGGAGGTAGAAATGATTGCTTCCTGACACCAGGAATGAGTTCTCTCTACAGGAGTCAGAAGCAAGCATCTCTCAGAGCTGGAGCAGGAGCCACCAAGGCTAGAGGGGGTGCCCCTGTCGGTCCAGGAGTATCAGATCTTAGAGCAGGAGTGGTAAGAATCTAAGTGAGATTCCCGCAAACAGCACAAGAAGTGGATCTTGGAGGTAGAAACAGCACAAAGGAGACTGGGCCCCCAGCCAGAGCCAGGAGGCTGCTAAGAGATGACCTCCCATAGGTCCAAATAAGCTCTTCGGGCTCTGGTTGTCTGAACATACATATGTAAATGAGGCGACAAACGAGGACCAATCAAGAAAGAAACTGCCAACTCAATAAGAGAAAGCACAAACTTGTCAAAACTGAAAGGGTCTTCATTCAGGAAAGTTCCTTTGTCTCCTCTTCCCCTCCCTCAGTGTTGGAGGGAATTTGGCATAAATGGAACAAGAGGTAAAAGAAAATCCTCATCAGGTCCATGGTCCCTCCTGACTCTAATTGCAACTGGGGTTTGACTGTTGTCCTGGAACTTGCATAATGCATACTCCCACTGCTGCTGCTGGATCAGATATTGCTGCCTATCCCCTATCAAAACTGAAGCTATTTCTGAAAGGGGGGTCTCCTGAATCTGCATCACCCGCCACACTGACAGCTCCTGATGCAGCATTTGAGACCCCAGCATGTTTTCTATTTGTAAGGAGGTAGATGGGATGCAAATTATTCTCACCTTTTCATCAATGTGCCTTTGGCGATGCATCCAGACCAAGGAGTGGAACTTCTCAGTCTGTGTTGGCTGTACCCATTCCACAGTGTTAGGCACCAGGCTTTCCCAAGAGCCTGTGCCATAGAAAGCTGCGCTTCCCCTGACTTTCCTTCAGGTCCAATCCTTTGATATGTGATCAACACCGTCTCTGAGTGGAAGGCTATTAGAGGCTCCCCAGGTCACCGGGGACCTCCCTGGTGTACTTCCTCTTCCTAAACTCTGGAAGTTTGCACCTGACCAGGCCCTGCGGTGGTCATCTGTTTAAGGTTTGCATAGGGTAAAGGATGTGGCCCAGTAACATGGGAGCTTGTCCACAATGGCAGACTGTGGTTCCCCAGCTCTGCAAAACAAACAAACAAACAAACAAAAAACAAAAAAAGAAAAGAAAAAAGGCTTAGAAGGCATGCTTTCTGATCTTGTGTTAACTTGATGCAACTGGAGTACCTGGGAAGAGGAAACAAATGGGGAAAATGTCCTCACCAGACTTGCCTCTGAAATAATTTGGGGGGCATTTTTTAATTAATTATTGATATGGGATGGCACAGCCCATTGTGGGTGGTGCCACCCTTGAACCGGTAGTCCTGGGTTCTATAAAAAAAAAAAAAAAAAAAAAAGCAAACTGGGCAAGCCATCAGGAGTAAGCCGGTGAGCAGCTCTCCTCCGCGGCACCTGCTTCAGTTCCTGCCTCCTGGTTCCTACCATGATTTCCTGTCTTAGCTTCCCTCAATGATAGATTTATAACCTGTAAGCCAAAAATCCTGTTCCTCTTCAGGTTGCCTTTGGTCAGTGTGTTTTCTCACAGTAATGGAGACTTAACTATAACAGCGGGTAAAGGAACTTTCTGGGCAAGCCTTGATTGCATGAGTTCGATTCCCAGGACTGACAGTGGAAGGAGATAACTAGCTCCTGAAAACTGCTCTCTGACCCCGAGACATGTACCATGGTATGTGTTGGCTCTCCTAGACCTGGGGTTACCGCGGGTTGTGAGCTATCTTATGCAAGTGCTGAGAACTGAACCGAGGTCCTCAGGAGGAGTAACCAGCACTCTGAACCACTGAGCCACCTTCTAAGCGCTATCATCTGAAATTTTATTCTCTTACTGGAAATTTTGGACTTACAAGGTGTCCTTGGCTCTTTTTCTCTCTCTTCTGTGAAAAGTCTACTCACACCTTTGTGCAGGGGTTTGTTTAGTGACGTCATTTCCTTGGAAGCGTTTTTATATAGTCTGACTGTCACATTTTGCCAGCTCACACGGCTGCATTTTCCTCAGGCCCATGATTATCTGTTATTATCTGTGATGCTTCTTATTTTGTAGAAATTCAAAGTTTTGTGCTGTTGAAAGAATCAATCTTTTTTTTTTTTTTTTTTGAGACAGGCTTCCTAGGTCTTTTTGACATGTCTTTAGCTAACCCGGGTCATAAAAGATAGAATTGCTTATTTTCTTCTGAGTATTTTAACATTTTATTTTTAAACCTGGCCATCCACTCACTTGAGACTTGGCTTTGTATTGCTATAAGCTGGAGCTGGATTTTGTATTATTTTTATGTGAAGACCCAGTTGCCCTGACAGGATTGGTGGTATTGGGGCCACTCCTCTCTCTTCTGCCCAGTGTCCCTTCTCAAGGCAATGTACCTCTTGAAAAGTCTCCTGGATCTGTGTAGGTCAGGTCCCCTATTCTGCAACCAGTTCCTTTGTGGGCCCCAACGGGGCACTATGCTCTTCTTGCCCATCCTTTTGTCTGCATGGGGAGCTGAGAGTTGTTTACTTCTACAAAGAGCTTTCTCTATTGACTTTGCCAGTGGGCACCAGAGTCTTGGTCTGGGCATCAACCATGCATCCATCTCTGTTGTTTGCCCACTGATTCTTGGGATTTTTCAGTCAAATATTCACAGCTATGAACCCACTATACTCTGTCTCTTCCTCTTTCCGTGCCTTGGAGCATGCCAAGGCTGAGGCTGCATTTCAAAGCTCCTGGTACCCAAGTTCATCAGAACGACTCTGTTCCAAGGACTGCCCCATGTTATGCTGCGCTCCCCAGTACCCCACTGCATGTATGATATCTTGCTTTCTTCTGCTGTGAGCAGTGAGTCCATGCTGCCCGTCAGAACTCTCTGCCTCTTTGTCTTAATATCACCACTGTGAAGCACCCTCGAGGGCCAATCTGTGCAGAGACCTTGGGTAGCAGTGACCTTCCACTTGTTGCAGAAGCTACTGGGACTGGGCCGTCTTCCCAGGCTAATCACCAGTGTCCTGTAGTCCAGGTGGCAGAGCTACAAGAGAGAAAGAGCTATCCAAACCACATGGGCTACACAGGACAAGAAATCACACCACAGAGGGAAAACAGGAGCATGGTGGTTTGGCCACAACTACCTTTTATGATTCTTATAGAGAAATCATCTGACTTGGAAGAGGGGAGCTGTTATAATGAACCCCACTATAAGACTGTGGTTAACTTGTAATAATCACAAAAAAATAAACCCATTGATTCACGGGTGACAGGAAGACGGAGGTCTACCCAGGTAACACTAGACATTTGGAGGTGTTGTAACTAGGCTCATGCAAGGTGGCAGGTGTGCCCCCATGTGCATGGCCTGTCACTTGTAGTTCCCCCAGATGACTGTAGCATTGAAAGTGTTACATGAGCAGTGGAACTTCCCCAACTGCAAGAGCCTTTACATTGACAAACAGGACTATGGATGCTTCTAGAAGAAAACAGTTTCCCAGTAATATCTGAGGGATTCCCGTTTTCTGTGGCTGCTGGGGTGGGTCCATCTGCTCAGGGACAGTTGTATGTTGTGTTCTGCACTCATCTGCCTATTCTCAGAGTGGGACCATGCTGTCAAAGTTCCTGGGGCTCCATAGCACAGCACCAGCCACCATGACAAATCTTAACATTGGTCATTGGAACAGTGGTAGGAAGAGGGCAGACCAGCTCCCTGTTCCAGCTCTGAGCTTCACATCCATCACCAGGATGGATGGGTTGTCTGTCCCAGCTTATTCTCGGGGTGCTGCCTCAGTATATAAACTAAAATCTGAGTAAAGGGGTGTGAGCCACAGCCACCTTTGTGGATCTCTGGAGCATGGGGTGGTCTCTCCCGTACTCCCATGTGTCCCCTTACCATGTGATTGAGCAGACCAAGATCACAGACGATGCATGGTGGGAGGAAAACTGAGTCACAGACACAAGGAAGCCTAAGCTTAGCGTGGCCACGAGACTAGCACAGGCTGCCACAATCTGTACCCCTGCAGAGAGGGAAACCCAGAGAAAAGGCCTTGCTGCAGGCTGAGCACCAGCTCTTTCTCCTCCTGGTCATCCATCGAGGAGCAAGGGCCTATACCCTCAGATCCCTGGCTGCAGGGACACAGTGCAAGACACTGTGCAGGGACACTGCAAGACACCGTGATATGACCCCCACACGGAGCCACCAGGTCAGAACCCAATGGGCCTTCAACTTTCCCCTAGGCTCCGTGGTGGTCTTCAGGTGTGAGCAGATGCAGGAGCATGGCATGTGGGGGTGGGGGGATAGGGGGCGTGTCCTGGGTACCAGGGGTCCTTGATCCTTTCCCACCAAGCTCCTAGCAAAGCTTCACCACCTGCCTTGGTTAGGGACTTTCTGGAGAGGCCTGAAATAGGCTGAGCTGGATCAGAGATGTCTCTCGGGCAATCCTCAAATTGGCTTCCCATCTTCCCCGGATGCTGCGTTGTACCCTACCACGTCAAGGGTCTCCAGCGTCCCTCCCAGCAGGCCCTGCTTCTAACTCTCAGAGCTACGTGCTTTTTTCCAATTGTCTTAACTATTTTGCTAATTAGAAAAACCTCTTTTTGTTCAATTGGCATTTAGGAGGCTCCCTGGAGAGCTGGCAAATGTACTCAAAACTTGCAGTGGCTGAGGCCGCAGCTCCGCGGAGCAACACCCAGAGGTGGCAGCCCCATTGGAGTTCAGCCAGCAGGCTCTTTCCATAGCACCCTGGATTGCTTTCGTCTTCCTTTTTTAATGTGTAAGAAGGAAAATTGTTCCCAAACTTTGGTCACATGTGCTTTCTTCTCTGCTCACAGAAAGACTGAGGGAACTTGACAGGGTCGGCCCCTCTCTTTTCTAATCAAGGAAAATCGACCCTTTGAGGAGAACAAAACTTGAATTTCCCAAAGACAGTCTGGCAGCATTTGGTATGAGCATAGCTGGTCTGGGGTGAGGTGACCATCCTACTGAGCCCTCCTGGTTAGGTTCCATCTTGTGAAAATGGGCCAACTCTGGCTAATTAGATCAATATAAAACAAGCTATTTTGCAATTTCTATCAAAAATCTGGCTCTGGAAATTAGATAAAACAGAGGCATATCAGGTGTAGCCATGATGTGATGCACCTGCCTCCAGGTCCCACAGATGAGATGGTTTGACTAGATATGGCCCCTATCGACTCGGGTGTTGGAATGCTTGGCCTATGCGGGGGCACTATTAGGATGCGTGGCCTTGTTGAAGTAGGTGTGGTCTTGTTGGAGGAAGTGTGTCACTGTAAGGGTGAGCTTTGACGTCTCATATGCTCCTTGGGATAGGAGAAGACAGCAGAGAAGAGGTCCAGGAGCAGCATGGGACCCCTGGTCTGTTTCATCCCCACCACATAAAGTACAAGCATTGAGGAACACTTGACCTTCTCAGCTCTAGCTTTCCACCCACAAAATGGGCAGGCTGCCTATCCCCTGTGACCCTCTTCTCTCCTACACTGCTCTCATCTGAGGGAACCTCTGGGTGGATCCCACAAGGACTCCCCACCTATAACCTCTGTTGACTTCATCCCAGTCAGAGACCAGGACCTCCTGTAACCTTCAGTGTCCAAGGACCCCAAGCCATCTGCTTAGTATTCAGAAGGCTCAACCCCCTAGTGGCCTCCTCACAAGACCTCCTCAGTTGGTAGGGTCTGCCCTGCATCCATCACAAAGACATAACATAAAGCCTAAAGGTGGAGTTGCTGCCTGCCTGGGGCCAAATGGAGATGCCCAAACTTTGCTGTCAAGATTGGGAGCATATGTAGACATTATCACTTATACAATTTTCCATTTCTTGGTCACCCCCACAACCTCATTTCAATGCTGAATCCATCCAGAGACCCAGTTTTTACTTCAAATGCTTCAGATGCAGGCTCTTATAGTGAGGCCTAGGAAGGTCCTGGAACAGAGCCTGGCTATGTGGAGAGTAACCCCAGGCTCACTTCTCCACAAGGGCCTGACTGTTTCCTGAGAGTCATCTTTATTCAGCATCTAAGTCACAGAACTGTCCTTGGGGTAGGAGGTCCTTCTGACTATGTGTTGCTTTCATTGGTTGAATAAAGAAACTGCCTTGGCCTTTTCATAGGGCAGAACTTAAATAGGTGGGGAAGACAGAACAGAATGCTGGGAAGAAGGGCAGAGTGGCAGATGCCATGAAGCCCCTGTCTGAGACTGACGCTGGTTAGAATCTTTCCCAGTAAGCCACGACCTCATGGTGTTGCACAGATTGGTAGAAATGGGTTAGATCAGGATGTGAGAGTTGGCCAAGAAGAGGCTAGATATAATGGGCCAGGCAGTAATTTTAATTAATACAATTTCTGTGTGGTTATTTTGGGGGTTAAGCTAGCCAGGCAGTGGAACAAGCAGCCCGTGCTCCCTGTAACATGTCCTAGGTGATGCTGTTAGTTCTAATAATTCTGAAAAAAATGTCCATCCTGTAAACACATTCTAACTGTCCTGAGGTAAGGGTGCATCACACCGGTTCTGCCTCTCATGTCTACTAGCTTCTCTCATCATACACGGTCTACTTGAGCTAACCATCCTTCACTTGGCACCCATCATGCCAAGTAATCCAAACAAGGCAGGGAGATGACCAAGATTTAACCAAATAATTCTGCTATGTCCATCAGGGCTAGCACACAGTACTCCCCTCCACAGTGTCCACAGAAGCTAATCTCCCCTTGTGTATGTTTATGTGGGTGCACACGTGTACTTACATAAATGGAGGCTAGGGGTCAACCTAGCTAGGGGACACTCAAATGATGTCCTTCAGGTGCTACCTACTTGGGTTCTGAGACAAAGCCTCTTCATTGCCTGGGAGCTGGCTAACTTAGCTAAGCGGCTCGACCACCAAGCCCAGTGATCTGCCTGTCTCTGCCTCTTCAGCTGTGGGATTATAGGTACACGACTCCACATCTTTACATGGATTCTAAAGAGTGAACGCAGGTCCATTGTGCTCGTGAAGCAAGTACTTGGCCTTGATACTCTCTGATGGAGCCTTCTTCACATGAGGCCTGACTCTGGGGACAACTGAAAATGTCAAATGTGGTTTCCATTGACAGGAATATAGACTGACCTGCTCTCAGAAGAAATAACTAGGAGACCAGGACGTACATCTATTCCCTAATTCAATTATTTCTTATGATGAATTTTGAGAGCTCACTCCACCTTTGCTCAGACTCCTGGTTTGGAAACACTTTCCCATCTTCCCCTGGTCCTCACATAACCTTTTTCAAAGGAAATGTTTTAGATTCTGATAAGGTTCAGTTTCCCCATTTCAGATAAGTGATTTCTGTATTAAGTCTAAGAACTATGTGCAGAACATGGATTCTGAAGATTTTCTTTCACTTTGTCCTAAAAGAGTTATACATTTTAATTTAAGTCTGTGACATGTTTTCATTAACTTCTGTAAGGTTTGAATTTGAGATGGAGGTTCATTATTTTGGTCTGTGGGTATCTACTCATTCTCTATAGAAAGCTTCCCAGCTAGAACATGCACTGCCTTTCTGTTTAGGTAGATATTCTGTGAATATTTTGCTTATATTTAATTTTTTTCAAGTCACTATTAAGGATACACAACTGTCGTCCCAGGACATGGGCTGGGATGATCATCCATTCAAGGTCATCCTGGCATAGTAATATCCTATCTCAAAAAACAATTTGAGTCTGAGGAGACTGCTCATATTGCCATGCAGCAGTGAGGACCAGAATTCAGATCTCCAGAACCCATGAAAACACCATGTGGAAATGTTGACTGCTTGTAATTCCAGCAAGCTGATCCTTACCAGAGACTAGACATATTGTTGAGCTCTGGGTTTTATGGAGAGCCCTACCTCATTGAACGAGGTGAAAGAGCCATTGAGGAAAATTCCTTACGGCAGCTTCAGGCTTTCACACAGGTGAACACACATCCATATGCATATGTCCACGCACCACTTACAAGCATGAGTACACACATGTGCACCATACACACCAAAACAAATGGGAAAGTCACAGAAATCATGCAAAAAAAACAAAAAGCAGTCTTTTCAGTGACAGATCCTGTGCCTGTTTGTCCTTTGGAGGGTGTGTCAGAGACAACATGTCTCAGTTTTATCATGATTTCTGTTAGCGTGCAAGTTTGTAAATGACTTTGTGTGTCCATCTTTTAACTTACAGCATACTGAGTCTAGTAGCTCTATGAGATGTTTGTGGATTTCTTGTAATAATATGCCATTATCTTCAAACACATCATTTCAATTCTTGCTTTCCAACCATATGTCTTTCTTTCCCCTCACCCACTTTCAGTGGTTAGGTCAAGTACTATTGTGGAATGCAGGTTTGTGAGAGTGGACATCTTGCCCTGCTCTCTGTTTCTGGCGAAATCACTTAGCATTTTACCCCTAAGTGTGTCGCAAGCTGGAGTGTTTCTATTAAGAGCCATTTCCTCTGTGTTTCTACCTTCTGAGTTTCTCACATGAAAAAGCATTGCATTAGTCAAGAGCACTTTGCTCATTCAATCCATGTAAACATATGGCTTTTATTTTTCAGCACATTTGTGTGGTAGATCACATGGATTGATCCCAGATGTTGCACATCTAGAATAAACTCCAATCATCACACACCACTACTTCATGCATCTTAATATTCAGTCTACTGTTGTTGTGTTGAGCAGGACTATATCAAGAACATGAAAAATTATGGTCTCTGGTTTTAGTTTTTTATGCTACCCTCATTGGACATTGATGTCAAGTTAACGCTGACTTTGTGAGAGGAGTTGGAAAGTGTTCTTTCCTCTTCTGTTTCCTGGAAGATAGCGTGTGAACTCATTGTTAATTCTGTAAATATCAGAATTAGCCAGCAAAATGACCTCATCTTGAAATTTTTCTTTTAAGAGATTTACTTATTTACCAATTTTAGTTTCAATTGGATTAATTATTTTATTTTTGTTGACTTTTGGTACCATTTTAAGACATTGAGCATATGAATTGCTGAATGTATGAAAGTGGGTTGCTTGTTGTCTTTCTTTGTTATACTTTGTAGGTAGGATCTGTAGTGGTAGCTCCTCAAGCATCTGCAATGTTGGCTGTCTTGTTTATTTACTCTTCATTTTTCTCTATCCTGATATGAAATTGCTAATTTTATGCATTTTCTGTGAACAACAACAACAACAAAAACTGCAAAATTTTGTTCAATTGCTTTGCTTTGGGTTTCTTTATTTCTTTCAATATTTCTTTACACACACATAATGTTCTTTGACCATATTCTTGCTTAACCCCTCCCCCTCTCTTATTTTCAATCTCATGGCTCCTCTCAAGCTATCACTTCCTTCACTTACCCTTATTTTTCTTCTCTTTTTGTTTTGGGTTTTTTTTTTTAGATAGAGTCTCACTCTAAAGTCAAGATTGTCCTAGAGTGCTTTATGTAGCCCAGGATGGCCTCAAACTTATGACAATCCTCCTGGCTTAGTTTCCCAAATGCTAGCATTACAAGTGTGTACCATGATCCTTTTATCCTTTTTTCTGTCTATTTTGCTCTTCTTTTTCCTTTAGATAGCAGTTCAGTTTATTGATTTTTGAGCTATCATGGTTTTCTGAGAGTGTAATTAAATATGATTTACACATTCCAAAATCTGAAATTGTGTAAAATAAATTCCCTTTTCAATACTTGTTGAGCTACACCCCACACATTTTGATACTTAATAGATTTTCTTTTATTTCTGGTTTGATCCCTTAATGGTAGAAAACATTTGCTGAGGTTTGTTTGGCATGGGATAAGACTCATATTACTGAATGTTCTGAGGCTTCCATGCAGAGCTCTGTATAAACACAGTAAAAGGTGTTTCTTGAATGTGTTCCTTTAATCTAGATATTTCCTAATATTTGTCTTAGAGACAATGTCATAGGTGCCATTCATTCTGGGTTCATTTCTGTTCCAATGACAAGGCACTCTGACCAAAGGCAACTTATAAGGAGAAGGAACTTATTCAGCTTATAATTTCAGGTCACATCCATCACTGAAGACAGTAAAAGCACATCCTCAAGGCAGGAAATTAAATGCAGGCTGACTTGTTTTTCTACACAGCATTACTTCCAACAAAGGAATGCATTCCACAGCCAAGCACTAGAGAGGCCACAGAAGAGCATTGTTTGCTGGCCTGTGGGCAGACTCATTCTCAGATAATCTTTCTTATGCGACCCAGGTCCACCTGCTTAGAGAATGGTGCTATTCACGATGAGTTAGTCCCTTCTGCATCAGTTCATATTCAAGACAATCGTCCACAGGCCAACTTTATCTAGACAACTCTTCCATTGATGTTCTTTTCTCAGATAAGTCTACGTTGTGTAAAGTCGACAAAAGTAACCAAGACAAGACCTGTACTAGTGACCCATGGCTCTCATTTCACCTCTGTTGATTGTTAAGTGGCGGCATTCCTGTTCGGTTACGCACACACTTAATGATCCTCATGATTCCTGGTGGTCTGATATTTCCATTATTATGCAAGTTCATTGTGTCTAGCACATTTCTGGCTTTGAATTTTACTGTATTAGATACCAACACAATGAGTACCTTTAATTTTTATGAATGTCTACATAGTGTGCATCTTTATCCATCCTCTTACTTTCTTATTGTCTGCACTGTTGATGTGAAGTGGTTTTCTTACAGTCAGCACACAGATGGAGTGTGAGTAAGGGTGGGAAGTTGCATGTGTGTGTGTAGGGGTGTATCCATTCTTCAAACCTCTGGGTATGTGCATGGGTTGTGTACTTAATCACCTATATTCAAGAAGATCTTTGATAGGTTGGTAGTTGTCTCTCATTTTCTTTTTTTTTTAATCTCATTTATCTGTTTCTTGATATCTTTTGTGTTAAATGATTATATTTTGGGAATCTGTCATTGTGGCCTTAGCAATGCTCGTGTGTGCTCTTGTGTAGTTTGGAGTAGTCATCCTGGATACTTCTTAATACACACATATGACCCTACGCCATCCGCTGAAAACAGCATTGGGCCAAGGACAGTGGAGTCCTCATTCTCACTTGCATTCCTTCATTTTCCTTACTTTCAAATGTTGCTTGGGTACAAAAGAGTATTACTTTTTTAAAACCATAAAGCGTGATTTCTGTTACATAAACCTGCCTGTCATCTCAGTCATTTGGAAGACAGAGGCAGAAAGATGAGAAACTCAAGTGCTGGGCAACTTAATGAGACCATGTCTCAAGATAAAAAGCGTGGGCTCAGGGTGTAGCTCAGTAGTAAAGGTCTTGCCTGACATATGTGAAGCCCTGGGCTCAATCTCCCACACCACAGAAGAACCAGCAACATTTGAGCTTCCCTTCTTTCGGCACCTTTTCCTTGCTGTGTCAGCACATTTTCCTCAGAGGAGTTTGGCACTCCCCTGACGGTGACTTCCATTTACCTGAAGACCTTCCTTGGCCAACCTTTGAGGGGAGAGTCAGGGGACAGATTCTTCTATCTCCTCAGAGGACGCTGTCATTCCCCTTCGCTCTTTAAGGAACCTGCTTCCAGACTTAGAATTCATGGTTTATCATTCTTCCGGCAACGGACACTCACACTGTTCATTTCAGTCTCTTTGGTTTCAGATAAGAAATCCTAGCTCAGGTTGGTGATCTCCCATGGCTCCGAATGGCTGCTCTCTAGCTAGTTTTCCTTTTCCAGGTTATCCTGAATCTTGGTTAACATGTGTCTCCTGCGTTCGGTTTTAATCTTGTGGTCTGTGCAGTCTCCTTTCTCTACATCTTTACGTCGTTTGACAACTTGGGTTCTTTAATTCAAAGACTTTTTAATATTCTGTGAGGATCTGAACTTTCAGCTCTGTTCTCATCCCACAGATGACAGCAGATCTGTGTGTCTACCCTCGGGCTGTTTGCCCTGACTTAGAGGTTTCTCTCTGTGTGTCTTGAAGAGCACTGGCTTGGCCTCTTTGAACTTTGGCTTCTATCACTGACACAACTGGCAGGCGCTTGAGTCTGTCTATTTTTAGTTCTGTATTTTCCCCCTTGGATCCTTTTGGTGATTCCTATTTATCTGTTGAGATGTTTTATGATGTCTCTGGTTTTGAGAACACTTGTAAAGGCTGGGACGTTATTAAGCAGCAAAGCATGTGTGAGGTACTAAGTTCTATCTGCGAAACCAGAAAAAAAGGATACAGAAGAGGAAGAGGTGGGGAAGGAAGAGGGGGGCAGGAGGAAGGAGAGAAAAAGAGCCAACCCACCACTATAGTCCCAGCTACTTAGAGGCCGCGAATGAAAGTTCCTGGAAAGGACCATACTTTATATGGAAACTTCTACAAGGTAATTAACCAATGAGAACTTCAATGGTTATGGACACTTTGGAAGGCTATAAGTCCGAAACCTAATTAAAATTTATCTTGGGCCATCTTTACCTCCTTAGCAGACATTCTTTACCCACCCCTTTGCCCTAATAGCCTGTGACTAACAGATTAAAAACCTTTCTGAATATATTAACTGACCATTGGTTTCCACCAACCAAAAGGCTAAGTATCATCAGACAGTATCTGAGGCCCACAGCAGAGGTCCCGCCCACTTTGCTATAACCCACCCACCCACTGTTTCCATCAACACATTTAAAAAGCACCTTGATGGATGACTTTCTTTGCTGTGTTACTATAAATACATCATTCGGAGTAATCTGAACCTGTATTCCTGTCTCTTTTCTCCTTTGATGCCAGGGTTGTATCTTGATGTTGATAAGGTTAAGAAAGAAGGACCACAAGTTCAAGGCTAGCCTGGACCGTATAGGAAGTTCATGGTCAGCCTGGACAATCAACGAGACCTGTTGACACAGAACATTTAAAATGGCCTGAAAGTGCCGTTCAGAGGTTGCATGGTTGCCTCTAGTGCACAGGGGAGCCTCTGGGCTACACCCCCAGGACTGAAAATAAAAAAAGAATCTTTACACACATCTGCTAAGGCTGCTCTGCACACTCTAAGTTCATGCTGGAGAACCCCGGGGTCTGGTTCAAGCGACTGTCGCTCTTGTTCTAGTTGCAATCATCTCTGCTCTTGGCTGGATTCCATGAATGGTTTTAAGCTGCAGGTTAGGGATTCTGTCTGTAACAGGGGGAGCTCTAATTCTAAGTTAAATCCTTTATCGGGTCTCTCCTCCTCCTCCACCCAGTGTTCAGTGTGCAGATCCAGGCTGATGGTCAAAGACCGTTTCCACACCATTTAAATTCCAGGCATTATAATGCCATTTCAACAATATCTGGCATCTAGAAGGTGAACAGCTATCTCTTGAAGGAGAATTTGTCAGGCCAAGGGGAGGGTCATGGCGTGATAGTACTTTAGTCTTGGGCATCAGGGATCCTAATGCAAAGGTAGAAGGAGCTTCACAGATTTGGGCCTGGCAGGAGCTGGCTCTCTCTCTTTATTGCATCCTTCAACACAAAAGAGAGTGTAGGACCCTGTGAGGGATGGCCTCATTCCCTGCAAAACCTTGACCATTGGTCCCTTCCTGGTAGGGTAGCCTTAGCTGGTATCATCAGATGGCTTTGATTCCAGACAGGGGTGTCTGCCTTGTGGTTGGACAAGACATCAGTCATCTTCAGAATAAACATCCCATCTCTATTGTGGGTGCACCATGTTCCTATTAAGGTTGTGGATGCCTATGCAGGCTAGTTTTTGTTAGCATTGACACAAGCTATGGTCGCGTGGGAAGAGGGTCCCTTAACTGAGAAGATACTTCCATCAGATTGGCCTGGAGGCAGGTCTGCGGGGGTATTCTCTTGATTATGGATTGATTTAGGAGAGTCCAGCCCACTGTGGGCAGTACCATGCTGAGAAGACAGTCCTGGGTGGTATAAGAAGTAGGGGCTGGGTTACAGAAATAAGTCAGTAAGCAGCATTCCTACATGGTGTCTGCACCAGTTTCTGCCTCCAGGTTCCTGCCCTGTTGGAGTTCTTGCCCTGACTTCCCTCAGTGATGGAGCATGACCTAAGAGTTGTAATAGGAAATAAACCCTTTCCTTCTGATAGGGCCAGGGAGCCAGACCAGAACCATGACAGGCCCTGCTAGTAGCCCTCCCAGAGACCAGGCCTTAGTTTCAGTTTGCTGGAACAGGCTGGAGCTGAGCAGGCAGTTCTTGGGAAAACCAATCAGCAAATTCCCCAGAGCCTCTTGCTAGCTAAAGATAGCTTTCCCTACCTGTGAAAGTCCCTAACCACTAGAACCACCCACCAATCAGACCAAAAACTAATCTCTCCTCCCTGGAATTCCCCTAACCTGGCTTAACGGGGCTTGCGAGCCTCTCTGGTGGTCACTGTCTTACCTCCCCTGCATGCAGGTAGCTTTGTTCTCAAAATAAATGTTCTTGTTGATTTCCTATGTGGATGGTAGTCTTTTGGGGGGCTTTTCCAGGACCCTAACACCTCCTCAAGTTGCTCTTGGTCATGGTGTTTATCAAAAATCACAATACTAGAAAGCAACCTGGGACAACTTCTCAGAAGCCCACCTCTTTTTGACATCTCCCCAGAGTTTCCATTGCTTAGCAAATAGAATTCTGGGGAAACAGGGCTGCACTGCCCACTCTTGGCTAGAAAAGCTGCCCAGTGGTTGTCTCTTGGATGGAGATGTAATGCATGTACCCACAGGCTCACTATACTGGGGCAGTCACCATCCGTCACCATCAGTGATCCCAGATGTTCATCGCACCAGAGAAGACGATGGCAACACTGCATGCAGCAACCAACGCTTCCTTGATGCCACTGCCTACACAGCCCAAGCATAAGCAGACCAGCAAAAGTAGACACGGTGCAGGCCCATTATAACCTGAGTTGTAGGAGTGAGGATTTGACAAGTCACTGTCCAATACAGCATAATTATAATAATCACAAATGAATAAAAGAAAACACTGACCTCCAAAGCAATAAGCAGTGTGTGCCAGGATGGGAGCTTATGCTGTAGATCTATAGCCAGGGTGGCTGCCGTTAGGAGGGGGCCCCAGTGTGCATGGAAGCAGGACCTGCCCTTGGAATGGATGGCCAAATGTGAGGGTCTCCCTAACTAAGGTTTGCACCCAGATCTCCTTCACCTCTCATCCAACCCTGTTGGAGACCTGGTGCCCCTGCAGGGACCTCTTTACCCTGTGGTGTGGTCTTTAGTTTTTGAACACTGTATTTGTTACTATTCTATTGCTGTGATAAAACACCACGATCATAGAAACTTATAGAAGAGTTTATTGGGACTTAAAGGTCCAGCGAGTTAAGAGTCCTTCTTCCAAGGGGAGCATGGCAGCAAGAGGCAGGCACAATGGCAGGAGCTAGGAGCTGAGAACTCACATCTTCAAACAAAAAACAGAAGCAGAGAGGTAAGCCAGAAATAGGGTGAGACTATCTTATCTCAAAGCCTGCACCCCACTACATACTTCCCCCAGCAAGACCCTGCAAACAGTGCCAACAAATGGTGACCAAGTTTTCAAATGCCTGAGCCCGCGGGAAACATTTCTCATTCAAACCACCACAGACATTAAGCATTGGATGCAGTGTTATTTGTATTTATGACCTAATAACAGTGATGGGGGAAACGGCAACAAGTGTAGCATCCTTTAATGGAAAAGTGATCTTTCATTCCTGTGAGTCAGAACCCAGTGGGAGGTGGGGGAGCTTCTTTCATAAGAAAGATGTCTGTTTGCTCAGCTGGTCTGCATGATTGGGCTTGAGAGTCCAGGCTTCACAAGAGCCCAAGAGAGGCAGGTGAGTGAATCAAGGATGTCATGTCCCCCAGCGGAGACAGCGTTGGGGTGGGGGGGTGCCCAAACGGAAGCCTGACCTTCCCCCAACCTCATTGTCCCTGGGTCCATAAATGATGACGAAGCTGCAGGAGTCATCGACTCAGCTCCTGTCCCCCACCCCTTCAGGTACTTCGCATTCCAAACAGTAAATGCAGCTAAATGATTAGAAGTAAATGTTCGTGAACAGCCCAGGAAAGCCGTTCATCATCTCAAACTCTTCCCTGGAGGTGCGTTCGCCTTATCCAGCATTCATCTCTACTCTAGTGCACTGTAACAGCCAATCAAAAAGTCAGCTCATCTTCCTGACTACAAAACCATCTACTAAAACGTTTTTATACAATGCAAATTTTCAAGATTTATCATCTCCGGTATCCATAACTTAGACTGCATTAGGCCGGCGTTATCAATTTTAATAATAGTCTTCCCAGCTAAAATTTGGATCAACGTCACTGGGTTTTTCAAAATTTCATTACATGGCTTACGGAAAACACAATATCCCATAAAGAAATCGTATTTCTCTTGTCAAAAACAAGGATGACTGTGCTGACAGCTGCCACCAACTGTCCCTCCTCTCTTAGCTTTTATATGACTTCTATTCATTCAATTTAGTTGCCTGGTGTCTCTGGTCCTTGCATCCATAGACTTCTGTTGTCTAAATTAATCTACTCAGATCTTACACTTATTTTCTTATAATCCCCAAAGAAAAAAGTGGTTACTATCCATGTCCACCCCCTGACCTCTGGCCCAGTTTTTAAAGGTCACCTATCTGTCAGGTCCCAAACTTCACCATCCCTTCCTTCTTTCTTGGGGTGTCTGCATAGAAACAATCTGTGGGATCCTTGCAGTTGAGATTTGTGGTGCCAAGGTGAGAATCTAGCTGACAAATGCAGTGACAATTTCGTTTGTATTTTAATAAATAAAGCTTGCCTGGAGTTTAGAGAGTAAAACAGCTGCCCTGGTGAGCCTTCCAGACCAGGAAGTGGTGACACACACCTTTAATCTTAGTGGCCACACTAGTTTGACATAGAAACCAGATGGTAGTGGTGCACACCTTTATTCCCAGCCCTGGAGAGAAATATAAGACTGGAGGAGACAGCTCTCAGACACAGTCTCATTCTGAGATTCCTGGAGGCAGGATCACCATTTCAGACTGAAGTAGAGGTAAGAGCCAGTGGTTGGCTGTTTTGCTTTTCTGACCTTCAGGTTGAACCCCCATATCTGTCTCTGGGTTTTTATTAATTGTATTACATTTGGTGCCCAAACTAGGGTTCAAACCCATGACCCTGAGGTTAAGAGTCTCATACTCTATCAGATCTGTGATTCAACCAGGATGGAACCTCTGCCATCAAGAGGCCAATGCTGGCCACTCATCAGCTCTGGGTCCACCTGGCTAGACTGAGGGAGGAGCTACTTTGTTCATGAAAGACATAATGCAGACCCCTACATCAGACAAAAGGACTGTGCTCATCTCTGCGATCAGATATCCATTGTTGATATTTTAATGTCAATCAATGATGCTCCCTGTCTCCAGTGCACAGACTCCCTGCACTCCAACTGTGTAGACATTTGCCAGGCTAATAGGCACCCCACAATAAGGATCCTGTCCCATGATGCCATACAGAGTACCTCCAGGAAGCATACAAAGGCATAGAATGGTTCTACTACATGGAATAAGCTCCTCTCTTGAAGCCAGGACTGCAAAATCACAATGAATGGAGAAGGTGGTCACAGTGGGTGGGTGAAGGAACAATAATCTTGAATTACAAAAGGCCAGACAAGGGTACTCATGCTGTGGTCCTGTGAAATGATGACCTCAGAGTTTCCCTTGTTTACAGGAACCCAGGACAATCTGGGATCTGGAGGGCCACATCTTTGTTGTCAGTGGTTTGTCAGTTTTGGGCACAGAATTAGAACCTTGGACCCAAATACTGTGCTGTGAGGTGGGGTACACAAATCAGACAGTGTTCCATGGAGGCTTCTCTGGCCAGCCTTGGGGGGAAGCTAGTGGCCTTTAATTGACATAGAGCACATGTGTGAGGGAGCATGGCAGGTTAATCTGGAACTTCACATCGGGATGATGAAGAGGATGAGGCATGCTCACTGTGGTGACTCATCTGAGTCTGAACCATGCTGTGGGCCCAGAAATGTTGGGCAGACTTAGGCAGGGTCAGTGGGAGGCAGAGAGGTTGAACCCCTGCAATGAATGGACAAGGAGTCATATCTGCCAATGTCTTGAGGGATGGCTCTCCTTTTACAGGCACCATGGTGTGTGTGTGTGTGTGTGTGTGTGTGTGTGTGTGTGTGTGTGTGTGTGCGTGCGTGCACGCGCGCGCGCAAGCGCACGCGCATCCTACATTGTGTGATTGTGAATCTATGTACTGAAGTTCTCTCAATACTTGGGACCATAGGAACTTGAGACAACACGACCACCAAGCAGGCACTAGAAACCCAAGGCCACTCATGGATAGCAGAGCAGAATGCTTCTTTGCAGTGACCACTTTAATGAGATGTTCCAAGAAATTACCCAGGACATAATGACAGACTCATAATCCCAGCCCTATGTGTGCTTTGTGCTGATGTCCCCAGCTGCCCACAGAAGGAGCTATTGCTGGACAGAGTCAGAAAGTCATGGCAGATGTTCCTTCCCTACTCACCTGAAGGCTAGCCACTACCCAGGTATCTCCAGGAAGGTGTCTGCCTTGAAATGTCCCTAGAGGCAGTCAGCTGCATACAGAGGGACTGGGCAGGGAGAGGCAGGCTTCTGACTTCCCATGTCCTTAATGGTCTTAGGATCACCACGCTTGGACTTTCACCTGCGTCTAAATTGACAGGCAGAAGAGACTCAAGATGACGTGATACAGGCTCCTCCACGAACATCCAAAGGAAAGAATGGGTGGAGTTTCTGGGCTGAGCGTGTACTCCCTCCCCAGTGGTCACGAGAGCTCTGCGCTTACTTTCCGAACTCTCTGACCATCCTCCTTTTGAACGATCCCAGGAGACCCACTTGCCATCTGCCACCCTTCACAATATGCCTGTTACATTAAAGTAGAACGGACACTCCTCGGGAGAAAAATGAATGGAGGGAGGAACAGGAAGGGGTACAGGAAGTGAAGATGGTCAGAGCCCATGATTCAGCTGAATGAAATGCACCACTTTACACAGTGGATATACACTAATAAAAAGTTCATTTTGGGAGTGGAGAGGTAGCTCAGCATTTAAGACCACTGGCTGTTCTTCTTGAGGACCTAGGATCAATTCCCAGCACCCACATCAGGTGACTCACAACCACTTGCAACTCCAGTTCCAGGAGATCAGATGCCCTCTCTGGCCTCCATAAGCAATACATACCTGTGATGCACACCAACACACACACACACACACACACACACACACACACACACACACACACACAGGAACATATACATTAAATTAATTAACTCGCTAATTTGTTAATAGCACCTAAAAGGTAAATGAACAAACATTTGCCCTTTCTTGCAGTCCTGTGATAACCAGGAAACTCAACCCAAGAAAAGCAAAGCATTTACCCCAATAGCCAGTGGTCAGATGTCAGTTAAGAGCAGTCACGGGTATTCCTTTCTCTCAAGTTGTGAAGCACATGGAGGTAGGTGGGAGAGGATTTGTTCCTGTAGGTGACAGGCAGCTCTTATAGGGAGTTTACTCTTGCATTTTTGACAATAATCAAAGAAAAGCACCAAAGTCCAGGCCCAGCTCTAGAAGGCCAGGATACATGGATGGTTCCTAGGAAAGAAACAGTGGGTTCTGAAGGGAATGAGGAGGGCTGGGCAAGGAGAGAAAGATGTACCAGATGGGCCTCAAAAGACTCTGCTTAGCTAGTTGGGCCCCAACCCACAAAGTCTCTCTAGATGCCCCACAAATGCTTAGGTTTGGGGAGTCACAGTGTTGTACAATAAAAAGACTGGGTTTGATATGTCTTTCCACCGTAACTGGCATCTGATACTTCACTGATGGAGAGGGGTAGCTGAGTCCCCCTTGGAAGGCTCTGTGCTCGTAGACCATCTCTTCATCTGATCCCTTAAATGCAAACACCGGGCAGAGGAACAAGTGAAGACAGACCTTAGCACTCTGTGTGGAAAGTCTCTTCCTGGCCACCAGTTTGCTGGCCAGCACGGTGCCCAGCATCAGAGCGCTGGCCCCACTCAGCACTGTGAAGGACACTGTTAGCCCCATTCCCACACTGACACCTCTAGAGATCCCTGGAGCCTCTGCTGTCTTCAAGGGACACTCTTGCCTCTGCAAGACCCAACTAGTAGCTTCTTGGCTCACTCACAGTTTGCTGACACAAGGCATTTTTTTTTTAAAATCTAGAGTGTGTTCTTATCTTAGACACCTATGGCCCTTTCAGAACCTGCCCACTGGTGAGGAAAGCTGGCATGTCTACTTTGATCATGAAAAGAAAGCACACTAGCCCAGGAATCCTGGTGTGAACTGTTCCTCACCACTTACGTGGTACCCGAAAGGTCCCGTCTCCCCTAGTACCCTCTGACAGGAGCTACTTAAACTGGGTACCACGTGGCTCTCTGTGTAGACAATGGGGGAAATAGAAGCAAATTCTTTCTGGAATCTGGCTCCAAGTTAGGAACTTGGGCCATAGGTCACATTGTCTTATTCTTCTGGGTACACGTCATGTTTTCCTCTGTATTATTATGGGGTGGAAGTGCCCACAACAGGTACAAAGGCTAAGAAGGTCAGAGGGCAACACTGCCAGTATCATTTCCCCACAACTCATGAGTTTACTGGGTTCCTTTCTTACATCTTGCAGAGGGGCCAGTGATGCCATGCCCATTCACTGACCACCTCCACCTGGCTCATTTCATGCATGCATGCATGCAAGTGCTCACACGTGTGCATTTTTGTGTACAAAGACAGCTGGGAACCAGTTTATGTCTATGGGCCCGTCTATTCTGCACGGGGTGATCTGCATGAGGCAGATCCCCTCCCAAGTTAGCCACTGTGCATCACAAGTCACTTCTCCAGCTGGCCTTGAGGCCCACAGAGCTTATGCCTGTAACATAAGATCACCCTAGCACTAGGGACGGGCAAGGAACCCCCATGCCTCCCGTGTTCCCTTCTGTCCTGGGGACTCTTTTGCAGCAACTGGGTGAACATGTAGCTCTTTGGCCAGGACAGCCACATTTCTGTCACCATCACCAAGGAGACCAGGGACTGTGGGTAGCTCTTTCGGAAAGTACCTGTTACCCACTATGAATGGGCTGCCTGAGGTTTTGTTGCTTAAGTCCCAAATTCCAAGTCAGCCCTTAGAAATTTACCCATGAGAGGGGCTGCATGGTTGCAGAAGACATCAAGGAGGTTCAACCCCCCCCCCCCGTGATGCAGACTACAGCAGCTCCTGGTGCTGTTCTTAACTACATGGCTCTGGCCCTGCAACCTCAGGCTTCCCAGAGCCCAGTCCCACATGCATGTTGGTAAAAGGGGTTTGTGTGCACCCCCACTGGCTTCCTAAGGTTGTGAGGTACACACCACTATCACTCGTCCTGCGGCTGATGTCCCCTACTTTGTCACACCACCGCAGTGGCAGCCTTGTCCCAGGCCAGGCTGAGTCACGTACTTATGAACTCAGCAACAGAAGCCCCGTACAATGCTAACCTTTTTGTTTTTATTGTTTTGGGGTTTTTTGTTATTTTTTTTTTGAGACAGGGTTTCTTCGTGTAACCTTGGCTGTTCTGGAACTCACTCTGTAGACCGGGCTGGCCTCAAACTCACAGAGATCCATCTGACTCTGCCTCCCGAGTGCTGGGATTAAAGGCGTGTGACACCATTACCCAGCTCCATACTAGCTCTTTAGGGGGAGAAATGAAGACAGTGTTTGTACTGGGCTCAATTCTGTTACTGCCCTCCTGTGTCTAGCAGAGGCCCAATACTTCCATGTATAGTATGACTATGTTTCCCAGGGACCTTCAGGTTGGCCAGGCACAGGCTGAGCTCGACACTGTGCCATTTTGTGGGCATTTTCCTGCCCCCACTGGGCACAGACCTCTTTCTGCGTTCCAAATGCCTGTGTTCAGTCTCATATACCAGAACCCTCTCCACTGTCCCCACGAGTGTCACCAAAGGGAAGAAGAATCTCTGACGTGATTAACCAGGGATACTATGGAACCCTGCCCTCAGCAGAACCTATCAGTGACACCTAGATGCCCTGGTCTTACTGGATGCTCTTGAACAGCCCGAATCATTCCATGTATAGTACCCAAATGCCCAGTCCTCACCTAGGACAAACCATTCCAGGAGCTACTTGCCACAGTCCCCCAGAGCAGTCCCATCGTGTCTCCAGGGGAAGAGTCCTGCTGTCCCTTGAGGTTCTGGTGACTTTCAGCACTGGTCATCCTATAACCAGGACATGTCCCTGTCTCCTCTCTCCTTTCTGTCTCTTCTAAGAACAGTATTTATTGGATTTAGAGGTTATTCTGAATCTCCCATGACCTCAAGGGCAATTTAATTCTGTCCGCATAGTTTACAAATCCTGTGTTGCTCACAGCTTCTGCATAGATATCCATTGCAGGGCGAGGTCACCTCTACCCACTATAGAGCAGAATCCCCATTTTCCATCGAGTCCAGGTGGCAGGTGCAATAGGAAGCAAGGTTGACAGTGTGTCTAGGGCATACAAGAACAGCCATCAAGGGGTACGGCTGAGCCTCAGGGAGAGGCCGGGCTCTGCAAATGGACACCCAAGTTTATCGTTTAAATTCATGTGCTGTGTTCCTTGTAGCAAAACTTTCAGCTGAGCAGAAAACATTTCCCAATGAGCCACTCCGGAAAACAATCCCATAAGTGAGACTCTAATGCCTTGGCAATGACTGCTGTGACAATTGGCTGTGATTTAACTTTCAGTTGTGAAATTTCTGATTGACAGCCATGATGACAAATGGCCAGAGAAGCAGCAGAGGGAGCAGCAGGCCCTCTGTTGGCTTCCCAGCCAAGAGACAGATGTGAACCTGCTCCTCAAAACAAATAGTTGCTGAACTGGCACCCTCTAACCCCCTCAGCAATGGCTGTAAACCCCGGGATTTACCAGAGGTTGTGACTGGGGATTCCTAGCTAATTACCTTCTATGCACCCCCCACCTTTGCTTTGGGGTGCTGGCTCTAACCATATTTCCCAGGGATGTCCCCAAGTCCAGAACATTAGTCTCATGGCTCTGCCAAGAGAAAGCTCACAATGAGCCCGAAGGGTAGAGATTCTTCCGGGATCGGCTCTTCTACGAGGGAAAAGTGGGTTAGAGAGGGGCCCTCTCTGCAGGGAACAGAACCTTCTGTCCACAGGGCCCAGGATGAAATCAAACTGTCCACTTGCTAGTTCTCCAGAGACTTCTCAGTTCTGCGATGTCCAAAGCAACAACCCTCAATCAGGATTCCTGCTGGAGAAACTAGGAAACTGACCCCCGCTATGGTTTTAGTTATGTCCCCTCAAGGAGGTAGAGTCCTGATGCAAGATTCAAAAGTGAGGCCGGATGTGGAAGATTTTAGCGCTGGGCTGGTAAAGATGGAGTTAGATGGGTGGGCCCGCGCCAGGAGCTGTGTGACTTCTGGGGACAAGGCCTGAGAATAGCACAAATAAGTCCTCCTTTTGACAAGGCCTGGAGGAATTTAACCCATTTTTGGCAAGACTGATGGGTAGTTCGCTGTATAATTCTGGACATGACCCCAGGAACATATGCTGCCTGCTCTCCTTGCTTTTCTCACACAAATTATATCGCCGGCTGCCTCTAGTTTCACTTTCTTAGAGCTATGGATAAAATGGCTTTTACGTGGGGGAAACTTCCTCCTAATGACTCTTCTCTCGGTGAGCCAGAAGGGATGTTGTTAAAAATAAACAGTGGACCTTATTTAGTCCCTCAAGCCTTTGGTGTTTCAGGTGTGACCATGAATTCAGGCTTCTCGAGAAGAGGACGCCGTCTTTCCTACACACCTGTGACTGGCCTGAAAGAGTCACAGCAGTTCATGACAGTTACTACACATCTGCATAACAGACCCACAGAAGTCTAAGAGTAATGCTAATAAATAGATGATATCAAGAGTTAATGGGAATATTCTGGGTACAGGGAAAAAAAACAGAATCATAGAAACCCACAATGCTCTCATCTCAATACTGTAGGAGCCAATGTTATAGGAAGTTGAGAGGAAGGGGCTATGAGAACGAGAAATGAACAGTGCCAACTCTTAAGAGTAAGCTTTTAAGTTATGTAGTTTACAGGATGATAGGAAAAAGCCTGGTACAGCCCCTATTGGAGATAGAGCAGTACAGATTGAAGAATGAATTATTCAGCTTTGGCTGACGAGTTAATTGTGAGAATTTAGCTTTGACCGTAGGTAAAACATTAATCACTAGAGGCAAAATTCTCTTTCACTTTGCATGATGTTGTGATTGCAAATACTGCCAACCAGGCACACAGTTCTACCTGTGGGTGCGCCTAGTTAGAAAACTTCCTCTGTTGCTCGCTCTACTGCTTCTGTTTTTAACACTAGAGCATCAGGCGGGTAACGGTCACCAGTGGGAAAGTTGGGGAACAGAAGTAGAATGAGGTAAGGGAGCAAACTGGCAATTATTGTAACCATTATTAGAAACTTAAGGAAGCAACTATGACTGTAAACTTGTTCATGCAAACGATTGGAACTGTATAAATAAAAATGTATCAGGCTATCTGGGGCCACTTATTTGATACAGGTGGTCAGAGTTTTCTTTGTTTCGCCGACTTCATACATGTGCCCCAGGTCTTTGGACCCATAGGGAATCAGGGATTAGTCTCCCAACAGGCCCTAAACCAGATGACCGGTGTTTCTGAGCAAAACAGAGACAGAGACTGACAAGTGCCCATGAAGGATGGCAACATGAGGACAGCCAGTGGGAGGTGGCATTCACCAGCCAAGGAAATCCAGGAACCCGCAAGCCCAGAGGCCAAACAGAGCCTCTCCCAGCCTGGAAAGAAAACAGTACCAGGCATCCTTCCCAACTGCAGAGCTAAGTTTTCATATATGACACCCACAGGAGCACCCTGGCTGCTGCGATTACCTCCAGAGGCTCAGGTAGCCCTGTTCTGGTCTATCCACAGCCTTGATGGAGAGCCAGCCACTCAGCTGAGTCTTCTGGGAACAAAACCAGACAGCGAGCAAAGTGGCCCTTGGAGATTCAAAGACTCTGCTCTGTTTGGTGCTTGCACCCTCTCCCCACCACCGTGTTTTACCCTAGCGACACTTTTCCAAGAGTATCTTTGCTCCTGTCAAGATCCTACAGGCAGGGACCTGCTTCTGCAGGTAAACAACCCTATCTCCCAGATAGCACCATCCACAAAAAGCCATCCAGACAGCAAGGCTGGATCTCCCAGGAAGTCAGCAAGCCTGTGGATCTTAGCTTGGTGCCTTTGATGATGATTCAGGGAAATGTGCCACAGAAGTAAGAACCACCTAGCCCTGACCTCACCGGCTTAGTGGGTCTCTTGGCGCCACTCAACAGATGCTTGTGTATGCAAATGAGAGAACCGGTGAGAGCCAATCATAAGACTAGGTGCATCCTCGAGACCAAGTGTGAAGTCAGCTATAGTGCTACGGGTGCGGAACTGGAGAGGCCGTGGGGAGGGGAGCAGACAGAAGCTGGAGCATGGAGGATCAGCAAGTTGACACCCTTGGGTGATAGAGGGTCAGGGATCATTGGTTTGTGGCCTGTGCTAGCTGTGCTCCATCTGAACATGAGTCATGAGGTTCAGACTTGGGAAACTGAGGCCCAGATGTTCTTGGGAGTTTGAGGTAGGTGGGGCTGGGCCATCTTTTCAGGCAGAAGCCAGTCCTCATGACTCACCCTTTGCGGGCTTTGATATTGCCACGATGAATTGTCTGGCAGTTGCTCTAGCCAAGTCATGAAAGGTTAAAAAGTCATTAAGCATTTGCTGTGTGTCCCTATCAAAGTCATCTTAATTTCACCAGGATGTGCAAGCATCTCTTCAGGGAAACAGGCTCTTAGGATGAGCACGATTCCTCATTAACAAAATGGCAAGCGCAGAGTTCCATGTCAGAACCCTGAGTGATGGGCTATAAATTGGCTCCTCTACCCTGATGGAGACTTTAAATTCCTGCCTTTGGATGGTGGGCTTCCTCCAGGTAATGAGCACATCAGCTGTCACTCAGCATTATTTAATTTCCCGGTGAGGCAACACCAGCCGGCACCATGGATTGATGCCCCTATGCACCGAAGAGCCCACTAGAGACGGCCGATAATGCAACTCGTTTCTACCCATTATCTCACCTACGATCTGAGAAACAGGAACTCGATATTGCTGGAATATTGATATTTTCCTCATGCAGACATCACTTGTCTGCCTCCCCTTTTATGCAGAGCAATAGTGTTTGTGTAGCTAGGGAGACATGGGCACTCAAGGGCAGTGTCTCAAGTCATAGAGATCAGCTTCCATGGTCCCTGCTACAGCCTGGATCACGAACCAGGCTCCTTACCTCTCCCCGGAACCGTCCTAGTACACACCCAAGTGATCCACTTGCCTTAGGCCTTTTCTTTTCCCAGGGAGGTGTGAGGCATGAATGTCTTGTGTTGGAACCAAATCAAGGTCATGTGACTGACTGCAGATCTTTTAGAACAAAGCTGTGATCCACAGGACCAGGCTGCAGGGCAGAGAGTGAAATGCACAAGGTCCCCAAGCCAAGCTTCCCGGGCTTACTTTCTCTTCTTCTTCCCCAGCTGGAGTTCACTTGGTACTGGATCAATGCCCCCTCTGCCCACCCGCCCCCAGTGCTGTGCTCTGAGGCACCTACTCACTGTGGGTGCACATTTGCTCACGGTCGTCACAAACTCTTTCTGTAACGGCAGAACTGAGGACACGGCAAGCATGCAGATGGCTCCCCTTTCCTTCTCTCACCTTCCACCCTCACTGCTGTATGTATGTGAACGTAGTAGTGTGCTCCCATAATCTCAGATTTGGGATGCTGAAGCAGGGTGATTGTCATAAGTTCAAGGCTATCTTGAGCTACAGAAGATCTATCTATCTATCTATCTATCTATCTATCTATCTATCTATCTATCTATCTATCTATGTATCATCTATCTATCTATCTATCTATCTATCTATCTATCATCTATCTGCCTGTCATCTATCTATCTATCATCGACTTATTTATTTATCTCCCCATCTCTACCTCTCTTTCTCTCCTCAGAACTGTACCTGCTCTTTGCCAGTGAAGCTATCTAAAGCCTCACTGGGGCACTAAACTGCAAGAGGAAGAAGAGACCACTGGGAGGTGATTTGCACACTCTCATGTCCCCTCTTCCAAGGATCCTGAAGAGTGTGAAGGAACTGGCACCCAGGACCACACTTCAGATGAAAGACTGGAGCCTCTCCATCCTGCTATGCAGCATCCCAGTCTTTGCACACGGGTTTCCACCCTGCTGCTGCAGGACCTTCACTGTTAATGCAATCTGGGAGGATGCAGCCACACTGAGGATTCCTATCTAAGGGTCGCCAAGCCACTGGGACTCAGAGATCCCATAAAGGGCCTCAGGAGAGTCCTTTAAGGGTTCTCTGGAGGTTAGACCCCCTCCAGAACTGGGTAGAGGTGTGGCTAGCACAGCCCCAAGTGCGGATATAAGGATAAGATTGGGCAGACCTTGAGTTTGGGAACAGGTTTGGGGATCAGAAACACTTCATGCGGGGATTTGGGGTTAGTTAAGTTGGCTGAGATCTGGCTTTGTTCATTCACACACTGACTGCAAGTTGCTCCAGCGAGTGCCCTGTCTGTACTATCCTTGGGAGGTTTCACTGAAGGTCACTGAAGCTTGGGAGCAGGTTCTTCTGTCTGTACCATACATACACAGGTGCAAATTCACGTGTGACCCGCCCTGAGGATTTAAGTTGATGTCAACCTCTTATAGGACAGATGAAATAATCAGAACAGGCCCACACAGAGCCCCTGATTATGAGACTGTGTTACCTGGGAGGTCTGACATGGTCAGTTCTCTGAGCTCCAGTCATCAGTAAAAACCTATGTGGCCCCATAGTTTGAGTACAGTTCTCAGCCTCCTGCCTCAAACCGATTGCTAGGACCCAGTACCTTCTCCTGAGCCTTGGCCTCCTGCTCAATCAGCTAGGGGCCAATCAATCAAGCTGCACCCCCCTTCTTCCCTGAACATTCCGGTATCCTTAGTGTCTGCAAAGCAGATGAAGCCTCCTCTATAAGTCCTTAGTGCCTTCAGTCCTGGTTCCTCACATAGAAACTGCCCAAGATGCAGGAAACATACTGAACTGGTCCCTGGGAGCCCCAGGCAGCCCATCTCCTGCTACACCACAATGCCTTGTCCCAGTTTCCAGGCTCCAGGGAAGGTATAGCCATTAAGGAGGGAGCCAGAGCTGGGAAAGTGGAGCCATTTGGAAGAGCTAGGCGGCCATTGTCTCCAGCAGAGACATCCTCCGGCAGCACCTCTACCTGCCCCCCCCATGTGCCTTCACTAGAGCTGGGGTTCGTTTCCAGCTTGGGCTGTTGGTCTCACGCTCTGATTGCTGGTAGATTCTATTTAAAATAAGACCACAGGAGGGAAGTGGGGAAGAAAAGAGTGAGCCAGAGGCCCAGGAGGGATCCGAGTCAGAGAGCAGAGAATGGAGTTTCCATCTGAGCAGAGTCTTTGCAGCTGGGGCCTCGTTGACCTCCTCCAGCATCGTCCCGGAATGGCAGCTCAGCAAGGCACGGCCCTTCCAGACGCTTCCTAGAGGAACAGAAATGGATTCTTTAGGAAGAGCTGCAAGATTCCTAGAGACAGCCCTGGACTGGCTCTCATTAAAAGTTATAGGTGAATGAGTGCGGACAGTCTGGAACACTGTGAGTCAGGTGGCACCCAGAAAGGCACACCGAGGTCCTAGCATCAGAAGCGGGCTGAGGCTACCCTCCCTAGCTCTCCTAAGGAGTGAGACATTTGTTCTTACTCCCTGGTGTTGCTTTCCCAGCATGATTCATGGCCTTATTATCAAGTCCTCCTAAAGGCATGAACTTTTTTTTTAATATAGTTTACATTTTGGGTAAAATTGATCACCATTCTGTCCCCTTCAGGAGAATAAGAACGAAGGCTGACCCCCGATATTAGATGTTGGGCTGGTACAAATTAAATGCACAGTCACTATACTTAGCCGATACAGCCAAAGGTCAGTGGGCATCACTCAGCCCAAATGCAGATGGCTAAGGGCCTGAAGGACAAGTGGTCAGGCCAGCAAGTACCTGCTGTGAGTCTTTGGCTGGGTACCCAGAGGCCCTGGCAGCTAGGAAGAGGCAAGCCACTGCTCAGGCTACTTCTTGCTCTGGCTCTAAATGGAAAGGAACGGAGGTAAGGCACTGATGTCTACTTCAGATCAGGTGCTCAGACGTGAGAGCTCTCACCATCCTGGGACTGCCAGGCAGGTACTGATCCCTGTTCACTAATAGGATGCCCAGTTCAGAGGCATAAAGTGACTTGCGGACGTCCCCAGCTCATAAGCACTGGAATTAATAAGGCTCAATAAAGGGAAGTTTAGAGTTGCTCACACAGGCCCCAAACAGCTCTGCAGCCCAAACGTCCCTAGTCAGCATTTAATTTTTATTATTTGTATTAATATTGGAGATACACGGCCTTTGTAAATTAGGTGTTAAACTGTAGCCTTTAGCTTTGCATATTCATGAGATTAACAAGCACCATCAGGAGGGCTCACTAGGGTGTTGGCAGAGGAGCTCTGAGCCCCAGGTTTGATCACTCAGGTCCCTCACCTTCTCCTGGACTCCAGCCAACTGCATTAGTCAGCTGCCCTGAAGCTCGGAGGAGAGAGTCTGGCCCCTGAGCCCCACCGTGATAGTCTGTTACCTCATCTACCACTGAGCTCAGAGACCCAGGGACTTGGGGGAGGTAGGACACTGGGTTAGAAGAAACCTGGCTTTTCAGGTGACCAAAAGCTCAATCAGACAAGTTCCCAGATTCAGCAAACCTGCCTTAGTCAGACTGTCTTTTGCATGTTAAGCAATGACAGTTTGGAACTATTTGATGAATCCCTTTGCCCACCCTAATGACTTATGGGATTACGTCCTTGAAGCCATACAAAATAGGAGAGGGGGGCTAGTCAGTGCTGACCTAGCATGCACAAGGGCCTGGATTTGAGCTCAAACATTGCATGAATTAGATTACAGTGCATGCCTGCAATCTCAGCAGTTGGTTCAGAAATCCAAGACCATCCTCGGCTGCATAGCAAGTTGGAGATCAACCTTGCATATTTAATGCACTGTCTCAAAACAGGGTGGGCTGGAGAGATGGTTCAGCTGGTAAAGTGTTTGCCACACAAGCATGAAGGCCTGAGTTTGAGCTCCCAGAGCACACATCAGAAAGGCTTTAAGTCCAGCACTCGGGAGGCAGAGGCAGGTGGATCTCTATGAGTTTGAGGCCAGCCTGGTCTACAGAGCGAGTTCCAGGACTGGAGAGGTAGAAACAGGAGAATCTTTAAATCTCCATGTCCAGCCACAGCAGCCAATGAGGGAGCTCCAAGTTCAGTAAGAGATGCCTTCCTCAATCAATCAATCAAAAATCAGTCAATCAAGTGGGAAGGGACCAAGGAAGAGACCTGATCCTCTACCTACCCACACACATCCCACACTCTTGCACAGAATAACGCACACATAGCAGCACACACACATACACACACACACACACACACACAGGGAAAGGGAACCAGAAATGAAAGAATACAGTCACAGAGGTCCAAGAGAGAGTAAGGAGGCAGGGCACATGGGCAGTCTGGAAGGCTCCAGTAGCCTATGAGACAGCTCATTGTCCCTTAGCTTTCTCATGGCTTTTGTGGCAGCCAAGCCACCTGCATACTTCTCTGGAGGGTGGAAGTCCCAAATGACTCTTGTGGGCTGATTCTCTGGAGGCAGAGGGCCCGTCCTACTGATCCAGCCACTGGGGACTCCTGGAGTTCTGGGCTTGGGCCACATCTGTCATCTGTGTCTTTGTCATCACATGGCCACTCCCTATATCTAATCTTGCTTTGTTTCTGTCTGTTGGACAGAAGTGCACTTAGGCCTCATATTACCAAACTAACCCTAATCACTGCCAGCTCAAGACCCTGACTCGACTCACACCCGCACAATCCCTGTGCCTCTGGGGCTCAAGCCCTGGGTATGGCATGGAGGGGGTCAGTCCACCACAGGCTTCACAGTCCTAGGCAGTGTGACAGGTACAGCAGCATGAAACTGGAGCTTAGGGTATCAGCTCACTAAGTTTCCCTCATTCTCCCTTGGCATTCTGCTGCTGGCTCCCCACCCCCAAGGCCCCCATCACGCCTTCATCTTGAATCTGTTGCTTTTGTTGGTCACTTAAGCTAAGGCCAGTATTCTGTTGACAAGACCAAGTTCTGCCTGGCTACACAAGGCATGGTGGTGGCTGCTCCCACTCCAGGCTGGCAGAGCCAGGCACTCTGCAGATACCCAAGGGAGGCCTTCTCCCTTCACCCAACCAGCCTCAGCACAAAAGGGTTTGTGATGCCTGATTGCCCAGGGGTCATCCATCGTCACAGGTGGTGACTGCAGCCTTCGGATGGGAGAGATGGCATCTGAATTCTGGCTAAGCTGCAGCAGTGACCACTTCAGTGACTGCCAGAGGGAAGGAGAGTTCAGTGGTTTGAGGGACATGGCGACAAACAGCAGCTAATGCTGTGCCCAGTGGTCAGGGGATACAGATATTTTGGATATGAATACCTTTCAATGTCATGGTTTCTCACACTTGCTCTGTGTGAGACTCTTTCTGAAGAGTGGTTGGGTCAGGGAAGGCACATTGTCACAGCACCCCCTAGATTACTAGAAGGCCTGCCACCCTCTGCAGGGCCCAGAGTTAAAAAGAACTCCCTGAAGTTGTCAACTGCCACCTCCATCACCACTTCCTCTGCCAGCTTGTAAGACCCCTACAAGCCCAGGAGAGAGTGGCGATGTCACATGAACATAAAACAGGCAAGAGTGGGGCAGCCAAGTGCGCCAGAGGAGGGGCAGAAATCCCAAAAGGCCTGGGGAAGAAGCTGTCATCTGACCAGGATTAAGGCACAGCTGTTCCCCAATCCCTGAGACTCTAGGAACTCCTGGAGCAGGAATCCTGGGGTGAATAAGGATCATGGATCACACAAGCAGGGCGCAGTCTCAGTAGGATGGTGGACTCCTGCCCAGAAACCCACCAGCAGCAGGCACATGTGTAACTGCACAGTTTCCCAGAGAAAGCCTGGCCAGTGACATCACAGCCGTGATCCAGAGCCTTTCAGCCGAGGGATGGTTGTTATTTCTGCCTTTATTTTTAATAAGATGGCTTGCACGTATGGGTGCAGAGTGATGGTTTGATTTCACGCGCGGGGAGGGGTTGCTGGAGATGGAGAGAGGGATCAGTCCGTCTTCTCACAATTACCTTTGTCTTGTTTGGCTTGTGGGAGAGCGCATGAAATCTGCCCTGGCTAGTCTCTTCTCCAGTGCACAGCGTAGCGTGATAGCTGCACTCGCCGTCCTGTGTGGTTGTGTTTGTCCTAGTCAGGTTCAACTGTGAACTCGACACAACCTAGAGTCACCTAAGAAGGGAGCGTCATTAAGGAATGACCCAGATCAGACTGGCCTGTGAGTATGTCTGGAGGAATTATCTTGATTGTTAATTGATCTGAGAGGGCGCAGCCCACTGTGGGTGACACCATTCCCTAATTAGATAGGCCTGCGCTATATAAGAAGAGGAGCTGAGCGTGAACCTGTGAGTGAGCCAGCGAGCAGCCTTCCTCCAGGGCTTCTGCTGTGAGTGAGCCAGCGAGCAGCCTTCCTCCAGGGTTTCTGCTGTGAGTGAGCCAGCGAGCAGCCTTCCTCCAGGGTTTCTGCTTCAAGCGCCTGTTTGAGAGCCTGCCCTGAATTCCCTCAATGATGAACTAGGACCTGGAAGTGTAATCCAGGTAAACCCCTTCCTCCCCTCAGCTGCCTTTGGTCAGAGTGCTTTATTGTAACAGAAAAGACACTAGAATGGTGTTAAAGGTTTACATGCTCTGCCTACCGGACACGCGGCGCCCCACTGACCTGGATCTCCTAATTCCATCCGTTCCATCCGTTCCATCCATAGGAGACCACTATCCATTCTGTTCCATTCTGTTCCTTGGGTTTGTCTCTTTGATGCCACCTGTCAGTGAGATCTCAGAGATGTTGCCTCTCTGCATCTCCTATTTTCACTTAGTGCAATGTTTGTTTGTCTGTTTGTTTAATTATTTATTTATTGTGCTGCTGCAAATGGCAGGGCAGGGTTTCCTGTTGCTGCTGGCTGGAGAGTCCGCCTTTGCCTGCATGGATGGTTTTACATATTCATTCATTTCTCCCTGGGAGCTTGTTGCCTTGTAGAATCCTGCAAGGGCATTAGAGTGCACACATATGCCTGCTGGGACTGCCCATGTCTGACCCTTGTCTTTGCACAGGGAAGGGAGTGAAGGCTGCCAGTCCACATGCTAACGGGTGAGTGTAGCAATTAATGAGAAGAGGAGCCTCCTGAGAGGGGAGCAGGACCTAAGGGACACCTCCAAGTAAGTACTGTTAGAAAGCAGTCTGGGAGGGAGTTCTGGGAATCCTGCACAGGTCAGGCTTGAGTCCAGGGCTGCTCTACTGAACAGCAGGAGCCCACTGAGCCTGCTCTCAGTGGGGCTGCTTTCAGGCATTTTGCTTTAGCATAATGCCCCTTAAAGCCCTACTCAACCCAGCTTTCCATATGTATGCCCATATGTGTGTCCTATCCCAGCACTGTGTCACCAGAAACTGTGGAGTCTGCGGGGCAGTGTGGCAGCAAAAGAAGGAGCTCAAGGAAAACACGCCCGCCAAGAATTCTTTGTCGGGTAAAACCATCTCTCAAAACTGAAGAGTCAAGACCACAAACCTGATACTCGACTACTGTGAAAAGTCACAGCTAGCAGCATGCTTCATGACAAAAGAGCAAATGATTTCCTTATGAGAAGGGAGTAAGCAGAGATGTCCACCCTCGGGACTTCACTCAGGACTGTGCTCTGGAAGGTGCATCTCGAGAAAGGAGGTGAGAGTCAAAAACTGTAGGACATGGTTGAGAGGAATGGTGAAACCACCCGTTTGCAGACCTCATCCCAAGGACTCTGCTAAAAAAAAAAATCACAGGTTTGCAAAGTGTCTCAGCTCATATTAACCAGTGCTCTGCTCTGTTGCAGGAACTCAATCTCAGACCACTAGTAAACAATCCAAAACCTGAGTGAGGAAAGCATCTGTGTTCGCAATGGTATCAATGAGAAATAAAGCCGACAAACACAAAGTCAAGACCTTAGGCAGGACAGATGTCACTGGGAGCAGCTTTCCCCAGGACTGCACATTGGCAGGCAAGCCACCCAGACTGCTGAAGTGTGTCTAGGGAACGAGAGACCATGTTCTCCATTCTCCAAACTTATCAGAAAGGGAAAGTAGTAGAGACGGTGAGCTGATGCCATAGAGACGCCACACAGTCCAATCAAATATAATGGATATAGAAAAAAATAAGTGATCATGATTTCGGTCAACTTGTTTTCCTCGTGGTCACCAAGGACACTCAAAGGGAATTACCACAGTCTGCAGATACTCAGGCAAAAGGTGAGGTGAGGTGTTTGCATGTAATCCACACGCCCTCCTGAACTTGCAGAATCATCTGACTGCTGGGTCTAGAGTTTGAATACTCTAGAATGATAGCTCTCAACCTGTAGTTCGGCCCCTGTGGAGGTCAGAGGACCCTTTCATTGGGGCCACCTAAGACCATCTGCATATCAGATATTTACATTATGTAATTATATTACAATATATTATCAGATATTTACAGATATTGCAAAATCATAGTTATGAAGTAGCAACGACAAGGATTTTATTGTTGGGGCGGTCCCCACAACGTGAGGAACTCTATTAAATGGGTCGCGGCATTCGGAAGGTTGAGAGCCACTGCTCTAGAAAGAGTTGGTGCATGTTCAGAGAAGATGATGGAAAGAGATCTGTGTTCAGCGCATGCACTTGTTTTATTTATTTAGATTCTCTGATTTGTGGATGGATGATTTCTTGGGTGCATGGCTCACAGATGGAAAAGGCTGATGCACACACACACTTAGGCCCACAAACACATGTACATACAAACACACACATGTGAGAGAGAGAGAGAGAGAGAGAGAGAGAGAGAGAGAGAGAGAGAGAGAGAGAGAGAACTTACTTCAGATAAGGCTAGAGATCTGAATAGACCAATTTCCATATGCAGAATTGAGAAAGCTATCTGTTAGCTACTCCTGCTTTTTACCTCTGCATGGAAATTCTCCATCCATAGCATTTGCTTGAACCTTTCAAGTCATGTAGAAGTAACTTAAATTATCAAAAATGTTCCTTCAGGATTGTAACCAAACACCCCCTCACGAAGCTAAAGTTATATCCCCTTTGTGCCGTGCACACAGGACTCTGCTGGAATATTCACAGATGAACACAGCTTGTGAAAGAACCAGGTGTGACCTTGGAGGGCTCTCCAGGAACCGGTTATGATTTCAAATTCAGAAACTAGGTTGCCTTTCACTGCTAATCCTCCTGCCTCAGCCTCCCAAGTATAGATACTACAGATGCATCCCACACTCCAGGCTTCAAAATGAGTCCTTGATAAAACTGTATAAAATATTAGAGTTGCCAACAGCTCCCCCATTAACGCACTAAAATTGGCAACAGTCCCCCCCACTGAAAATTTAGAAATCAAAAACAAAAACAAAAAACAAAAACGAGCACAAGAAAATAGATCACAGCAAAGGGAGCATACATGTTCATAAATATATGATGTGTTCAAAACAAAGCCACAGAAAAATGTATTCCAGGTTGGTGATTCTTTGTCTCATCATGGGGCCAGCCATGGGAACACAGTGCCTGCCCATGGCCATGTGGCTTTCCTAAGACTCTCATATTTTGAGATGTCCCAGTCTTTCTGAAACTGCTAAACTATGTACAAACATGCAAGCCTGCAAATACAGAGAGAGAGAGAGAGAGAGAGAGAGAGAGAGAGAGAGAGAGAGACTACATATTTTAAAATTTTTGAATTTTTAAATGATTACAAGTACCTACAGCCAATCTAAATATGCCCCTTTCTAGAATGAGTGGTGTAGGAGGGTCCTTCTGTATTTGGGTTGCTTTTATTGGTTAATAAAGAAACTGCCTTGGCCTTCTGATAGGGCAGGACTTAGATAGACAGGATAAAGAGAACAGAATGCTGGGAAGGCGACAGAGTGAGAGAGAGCTGCCTGCCATGAAGCCTGCCAGGTCAGAGATGCTGAATCTTTCCCGGTAAGCCATGACTAGTGGCAACACACAAATTATTAGAAATGGGTTAAACAAATATGTGAGAGTTAGTCAATAAGAGGCTAGAGCTAATGGGCCAGGCAGTATTTCAATGAATACAGTTTCCGTGTAATTATTTCGGGTACACACCGGGAGCCAGATGGCACAAGGGGCCCTGCGCTGGGCACGCAGTCCGAGCCCCTCATTGCAACAAATGAGTGAGCTGTAATACCATTGAACTATTAGAAATACACAGAACTGAGCTATCTCTCAAGCATATTTATTAAGTAGAAAAACAAAGTGCAAACCTAGTGTTTTTACAGGGTGCCTTAGGACCATGTACATATTCAGAGATACAGGAATGTACGGCAGCATGGGACAGGGGAAACTCAGGGGAGTTTTTGCCATGTTGCTGGGCCCTGACTTTGGGGAAAGGAGCACCTCTTTGGATAGTTTAGCATACTAAACATGCTAAGGCAGAATTCTGGTAAGAAAATAGAAATAGGTCTACACAAGCATAAATTTGGTGGACATACATCTATAGGCACACGGTCAGCATAGGACACTGCGCTTTGGTGGCCAGGGACAACAGTTCTCATCCTGGGCTTGGACCCAGCTTCACCAGCTGAGGCAAACTGTTCACAACCACTGACACAGAGTTTTCTCATCTCAAGAATGAACCGCCTTGCTTAGAAAGATTGTCCTGAGAATCGGGTCAGCACTGGCAGAGAAATCAGGATTGAGCCTGGCTATGGTGATGGTGCAGGGCCAGCCACTCTAACATTACTGTTTCCTCTGTTGTTGGCTGTCACCTCTTATCCTCTAACTCTCTGTCTCCACAGGAGAGGCCCTGGTAATGCGTTTGAATGCAGCAAACTCACTCCTAACCATTCTTTCCGTCTTCTGCTCCTGCCATGGATATTGGTTTCAAGACTGTGACAGGCCACTCACTGGGCCACTATGCTCCAGTAAAACCAGGAAGGAGCCAAACGAAGGACCCAGGCATCAGAAACGTGCACCTGGTCCTGGTTCCTCTGGGTGCTCTGGTTGAGAAGGCACTGGATGCGCTGGGAGCTGCATTCCAGTCTCAAAATGGAAATGTCTTGCTTTGAAATTTAGCTGCTCGATTTTATTTATTTATCGTACTAAGGCTAGAGTCCAGTGCCTCACAAGTTCTGGGCAAGTGCTCTGCTAGTAAGCTGCATCCCAAGTCCAGAAAAAGTGTTTCATGTATAGAGAGAAGGAAAAAGAAGAAATGAAACAAAACAAAAAGGCTTGCTCTGGCCAGAGACTACCTGCCCGCACCTGAGATACACACATGACATGAAGTAGCCAATGACTTTTCAGTTTCCCTCCTGGAGAAGGACCAAGAGAGGGTCCTCGAACATTTGCAAACACAAATGAGTTCTTGACTCCAAACAAAGATTTTTATTACCAGTGAGGAAGAACTGGATTGGCCAGTCAGCAAGTGTGGCAGGGACAACTGGCTAGCCATATGGGAAAATAAAACCTTATCCTTTTCACAAGCCATGCACGGAGATGGGTTCCAGATGGCACAAAGAATCTCAATGTTAAAAGCAAAACTTTAAAATCTTAGAGGAAAATATCTTTTAATTCTTATTCGTGTTCTTATTTCTTAAATAAGCTCAAGAGGCTAAGAGGCAAAGAGATGAATGGAGGGCTTCACAGGATCCGAATTCAAGCCTTTACACAGCAGAACCACCATAAAGGAGGCCACAGGAGATAATTTATCTGCTAAAATCAGTGAAGATTTTTATCTAGAATATACAAATGATTCTTGTGAGTCAATAATAAAATGGAAAATACGATGTACAAATGGCATAAACATTCAGTCCAGAAGAGAGAAGTTCAAATATATGAGAAGAATTTAATTTGCCTCAATCTTAAGATAATGAGAGGAATTTACACACATCAGCCGAACTCATAAAAAGTAAATAAGCCACATCAAATACCAAGAGGGTACGGAGAGTGGCTGCCAATGGGAGGGGGGTAATTGGTACAGTCTTGTTTTTGATTTTGTCATTGGGTAGTATCTATCAGAGTTGAGGCTGTGTGTGTGTGTGTGTGTGTGTGCATGTGTGTGTTTTTGTGAGACCTGGTTCCTTCCCTTTGGACACCCACCAGGCAGGGGATGGTACTCATGTGCCTGTGGAGACACGGGAGCATTCCCACAGCTCTGACGACTATAGCAGACCTATGGGGAAGGCAATGTGCCTACCGGTGGGGGAAGCAACAAATGAACTGGGACATAATAATGCAATGGAAGAGCTTACAGTTGTTAAAAGGACTCAGCCGCAAGTGCGCGTCTCAGCAAGAATAGGTCTCACGATGGGATGCTGAGCGGAGAAGTAAATCTCAGAATCATAATATAGCACATTACCTTTCTTGTAATGATTAAGACAGAGAATGTGTGGCTCTTGGATCAGCAAGCCGAACAGTCTGACGTACGCCAGCCCGGGGCGTTGGGAGTTCATCGCAGTGGATTCAGCGTAGAACCACAGTGGGTAAGAAGCCCATTAAATCCTCACTTTATCTACATAATCAAAACCTCTCAAGGTCAATTGAGAATGAGCCCAAATTTTAGCAGCGAGTCAGAGAGTGCCAGCTCTCCCGTCAGTTTCCAGAACTAAGCCAATTAATAGTCCCAGAAGCCCTTGAGGAAAGGGGTGGCTGGAAGGACTTTACAGATGCTTAGTTACTACTTCTCCTGGCCTCACCCTGAAGGGCTTTCAACAAAGTCACTGTGGGTCAGGGAATGGCTAGCTCCTGGGTCTAAACTCATAGATCTGTATCTGTCATTGAGGTTTCTGGCCACAGCAGGGCTTGAGGTCAGACGATCAACTGAGGTTTGTCGCAGGTTCATCTCACAGCAGGTCCAGTGGCTGTCTTAACCCATCCATGGTTATTTCCCCAATTCTGATATAGGACATTGGATGAGAGACACTGAATACTATGGCGCAGTGTCCACATTGATGTCCAGGCCTGTAGAGTGGGGTCTGGTGGTGGCAAGGACCAGTTAGAATCATTGGCACTAGAGCTGCCTAAGAAAGTGACCATCTGCCAGCAACACACATTCCTGGCTACGAGGCAGACATCAAAGCCACTGGCAAAGGCTTCGGGACACAGGGGTGATGGTTCTGCACAATCAACCAGATTGCCCATTTTTTCATGGAGATCTTTAAGTAGACTAGGCTGTCTGGCCACTGAGTCCCAGGAATCCTTTCAGGTCTTTGGAGGTTCTTTGCATTTGTCTCTGCAGATTCCAGGGTCAGATTGCCCCTGCATCTCAGTTTCCACTGACACTGTGATGGCCCTGATGACTTCTGAGGTGCTTACTTGGTGGAACTAAAGCTAAAAGACCTCCTAGGTGGCATTATATCGTCAGCTTTAAGTCCTGACTCCCTGTGGGGAGGAAGAGCAGAATGCAGGCTTCTTTTAGCTCTCCTGGGGTACCTCAAGCACAGAGTGTTACACACCCTTCAGCGCCTTACAGAAGTTATAGTCCAGCCTTCTTCAGAGCCCTGAGAGGGGCACATCAAGTCTTCTCTCTTGAGCCTCTGGAAGCTGTCACCCTCCCAACCAAACTCCAATATGCTAAGCGACTCTGTTCTGACTCTGGAATGTGCCCATGAGTGTGTCTAGTCAGGGCCCAGGGAAGCCAGTAGCACGTTGCTGAGGATTCCTGGGTGTTTGGGGTTGTGCATAAGCATGCCCTATATTTGAACCTCAGTTTCTTTGTCTGTCCTCTCCACATGAATATTTATGGCCCAGCAGCAAAGCCAGCACGCCAGCCAGCCACCATTCACTGGACTCATCAACAAGGCCTTTGTGGAACTTGACCTAGGAATAGTGCATGGGGGTGGCGGAGAATGAATGCATGTGGCTTTGTGAACACGGGGCTATGACAGACAATGTTAAATGGGTTTTTATTCCTTTACTGCCATAACACCCAGAACACTGAGACAGCAGTGCCATAGTGAAATTGTTGCGGAATAAAATGCACACCAAGCCACAGAACTCCGTGCCACATTACCGGAAGCCCCTGAACCTTGTTGCAAGTTAGTTCCTGGTCTATGTGACTGGAGACCCACCGGAAATTCCTGCCTGCCCAGGGGGCTCCTCTGCCTATTCGCTTAGGAATCAGCTCCCCCTAATAATCAGCTCTGGGGATGGGGAACGCTTTAAGCTCAGAGCATTGTCCAGCCCCAACTCCTATGTGTTCAAAGTCAGGACAGCCACCAATGCAGTCAGTTTGTGGAGGGACACATAGCAGCCAGTTGCCCAAGGCTCTACAAAGCTTAAAGTAGATCAGCAAATAACCCCTTCAGCTAGTTGTACCCTAACAGGCCCAGTAGGCCACTACCTCACCAGGTCTTGAATGTGTAGACAGTGACTCTGAACACTTGGGACTGAATATCTTCTCCTGGGGAGAGGCCTAAGATCTGGCATGGGAACCTGCCAGTGAGGGAAAGTCATCCCTGCGCCACCTCCCAAGAACTGTTGGCTTGACTAAAGTTCTGGACCTGCATGCCACAATCCATAGAGAAATGAGACAATAAGGATAGCAGCCCATCCCCGCCCCCCCAGCATCGGGATGACCCCGAATGTGACATCAAGCAAGACAGACACCAAGGGAGAGGCTGTAGTTTAGCATGAAAACAAACTGACTCGATCTAATTAACAATTCAGGGCATTCCCAGCTAGGTTGGACTCTCTGGCTGTCTGTACACTCAGTACAGCAGGCAGGAAATTGGCACATGGAACCCCCATTTCCCAGCCCCTAGACCTCACCTCTAGTGGTGATTAAACTAAGATCTGGCATAGTGTCAGTTGTCCTCAGTGATGACCCAGATGAGCCCAAGGTCACCACAAAGATGTTTAAATGTGGAAGAGGGACACTGAAGAGCCAGAGCCAGAAGCGCACACTCTGAGAAAGCCAGTCAGGGTGGCCATAAAGATGGCAGGATCCAATTACACTTGAGGCTGTAGGGCCTCCTCAGTAGCCTCAAGGACGGAAAGACACAGGCTTATTGACAAGTGGTTTTAGCCAGTGCAGACCCAGTTCAGACTTTGGATCCCGCCCCCAAGTGGTAAAAACATAAACCTGTGCTGTCTCATTTGTGGTGATTTGCTCTACTAGCGAAGGGGGCAGGTGTTACCTGTCTCTTTGTTTAGCTACAAGAAAGAAGCAAGAGCTTTACAGAAAATACATAAGGCATCAGCAATCAAAACCACAGTCTCTGCTGCTCTCTTATACCACTTGTATGTGATTCAGAAAAGCCTAAAGGTAAAATGTGTGAATGTTATTAGGGAAATTGAGTTTCCTTTTCGGGGTTCTTAGTCTCATTGATAAAAGAATTGAGAAATTAACTCAGAAGGAAGCTAGACGATAGTTTTTATCAGCATTTAAGAGAAAAATGTACTACAGGGTAGGGGAAATCCCAGTCACCACCAAGAAGAGATAGGGAAAAAGTCATTCCCTTTAAGTTAGGCATGGGATAGAAATTGACAGCTTATGAAGAAAGGAACACATACTTCCAGGAATGGAAGTGGCAGCCGGAGGGTGGTGGTGGTACACACCTTTAATCTCAGCATTTGGGAGGCAGAAGTCAGGCAGATTTTGGTGGGTTCGAGGCCAGCCTGGTCTACAAAGTGAGTTTCAAGATAGCCAGGACTGTTACATAGAGAAACCCAGTCTCGAAGAACAAAACAGAAAGAATGGAAGTGGCTAGCAAGCTGAGGAAAGAGTCCAAAGAGTCGGCCCCCTGGTGTGTGGTCATTTAAGTGACCCCTCTCTTGTTTGTATTTGGCAGGATTTGTTTCAAGCTTTGTTCCTTAGATGATGCCAGGGTACCAAAAGGACTTCCAGTTTCCCTGCAAATTGACTTTTTCCACATCTGATGTAGCTTTTTAAAATTTCCTACTCTCTTGTTGTATAAATATAAAATCCATAATAAAGTCCAACGATGGAAGTTGATCTGGAAGGAGACAGAAACCTGCACACCTACCTAAAGATTTATCAAGTGTATACTTCTAACTTTTTAAAAAAGAGTGAGTGGAAGGGTGGAGAGATGACTCAGCAGCTGAGGGCACTTGCTTCTCTTGCAGAGGCCCCATATTCAGTTCCCAGGACCCACACGACAGCTTAAAGCCCCCCAGAACCCCAGTTCCAGGGATCCAGTACCCTTTCTGGACTCCACAGGCACCTGCATTTATATGCACATACCCACACAGAGACACATATGTAATACACAATTAAAAATAAAATTCATCTTTTCTTCAAATTCCCAGTTTTGTTGGTATTTTCTATACTTTCACTTCTCTATTTGAATTGTTTCTGTTCTGTGTTTCTCATGCCTTCCTCTTTCCCCCTCCTCCCTTTCTTCCTTCTCCTTTCCAGGCTCCTCCTTCTTCCTCTTCTCAAAGCACTGATGATGAAGGTCTGGGAGGTGTTTTTTCTTTTTCTAGGCAGATGTTAACCACTATAAGTCTCTTATTTCGGCAGTGTCTCACAGGTTTTGGTAAGCTGCATATTATTTTCACTCCGCCTCATGCCAGAAGCAAAGACCTGTATTTTGAGATCTGTATTTTGTTTACAGCCATCTTAAGTTCACAAGTAAGATACCCACCTTTGCAAGCAAGTTCCAGACCTAGGACATTAGCCTAGTGAGACTTGCAGGCACCAGGCTTTTAGAAAACATTAGCATTTTCCTTTGTTAGTCAACAATCACAGACCCTCAGTATTTACCTATCAGCTAGGGATTTCTCCAGGCCTGAATTCCAGCAGACCTGACACCCCTTCCCTCCCCACTTGTCCTTTGCTATATAACAGCTTCTGAGGAAATAATAAACAAGATGGCTTGATCAGAAATCCTGTCTTGCTGTCATTTCTTGTGTCTCTTGCTCTTCCATTCCTCTCCCCTAGGTTTATCAGGGACCACTGTTCACATCCCACAAGACAGGATAGCCGCAGGTACTTCTTTAAAGATTTGTTTATTTTTATTTCGCGTATGAGTATTGTGCCTACATGTATGTTAAGTGTACTGTATACGTGCCTGATACCTGAGAAAGCCAGAAAATGTCACCAGGTTGCCTGGAACTGGAGTTATTGATGGTTGTGAACTTCCGTGTGGGTTCTGGGAACTGAGCTCAGGTCTTCTGCAAAAGCAGCAGGTGCCTTATGCATGGAGGCATCTCTCCAACCCCTGAAGATATTTTAAGATTCCCGTCAGACATCTTTGGCCCACTGATTGCTTTAGAGAAGGTGACTTAGTTTCTATGTATTTATAATTTTTTTCCACTCTCTTGCTATGAATTTCCAGAGTAGAGAAATAATCGATATGATTTCAATTGCCTTACCCTTGGAAAGACTGGTGGCCTAGCCTGTGAGCAACCTCAGTGAATGTGCCATGTGCGCACAGAAAGACAACGTGTTTGCTGCTGTTGGGGAGACAATTCCATATGTGTCTCCTAGGCAGATAGTTCCACATTTGTCTGATGTGTGATTGATTCTGTACGTTGGGTCCATTTGGTCCCCGATGCTTTTAGGTCCTGCTGCTTACTGGTTTTCTATCTAGATCTTCCATCTGTAATTGGAAGTGGAGAGCCTGGTGCCCATGTGTTGATGTCAATTTCTCCTTTCAAGTTCCTTGTCAGTATTTGCTTTATGAATCCAAGTGGTTGGATGTTGGGTATATATTTATTAACAGTTGTGATTGACATCTTCCTGATGATCCCTTATCACGGTGAGAATTTCCTTTGCCATTAGAATTAGTTTTGAGGTGAAGGCTCCTTAGTCTGACAAGAGGAAAGCTACATCTGCCTTCTTGAAGCTGAGCTATCATTTTCCTTCTTGTTACATTTAGACTGCATATGCCCTTGAGCCTGGAGAGGCATTTTTATAGACAGCATACAGTTGGCTTTTGTTTCTGATTTCCCACTCACCTACTCTATCTTTTCACTGGGGAGCTGGATCCATTCATGAGAACCTCCTGATAAGGAGAGATTTTCCTCTGGGATCCTGTTGATGGTTCTGTTTGCCCTGTAGTTCTTTGTTCCTTTTCTTCTCTTTTGTGTTTCTTTGTTGTTTTGAATGGGTAGGGCTTTTTTTTCCTTTCTTTTCTCTGGTTTTAAATACTTAGGTTTTAATTGAACAAACTATTTGATTAGATAGAATCTGCCTTAACAATGCAGGACAACCTGCTAATCTCAAGTCATAAGTGAATTGTGTCTGTACAGATATTCCTTTTCTTTTTCTTTGCCATGTAGAGATAGGATATTCACAGTTCCCCTTCAAGGGCATTTTGGTCTGTGATTACTCTGCTTACAGCAAATACCTAAACAAATGGAGAAAGTGGAGCCTAGAGATTCAGGTCCAAACTTAATTCAAATTCTGCCTGGAATATAGAGCAAGTTAAAAGCCAGCCTATACAACTTGGTGAGATCTCTGTCCTGAAATAAAAAAAGAAAAAGAAATCAAAAGAGGCCTGAGAGTGTAGCCCTTTGGCAAAGCTCAACCTGTATGTCCGGCCATAGGTTTAGTGTTGAATGCTTCAGAATCAATCAATAACATACAGCTGAGGGTCGTCCATGAGCATGTAGAATGAACATCGCTCCGTTTCCAGTACACAATAAAGGTATTTATAGTTTTAATGCAATCTCAACAATTATCTCAGTGGCATTTTCTATAGAAATTCACAGCTGATTTTTAAGGCTTGTGTGGGATGCAAGGCAATCTTGTGAGCCAAAACAGCTGTGAGAAATGAGAACAAAGAGCCAGGATTCACAGGAACTGGTCTCAAGACTCCAGCAGCTGGGAGATACTGGCATAAAGAGAAACGCACAGCATAGAAACTGACCCAAGAAATACCGTCAGGGGAGCTCTCGACTAAGGTATAAAGATAACAAGAAAAGATAATATTCCAGCTAATGGTACTGCAAGGATTCCACAGTTAGACACAAACACTTGCGAATAACTTGAAGTTCCGGCCAAAGCCCTAGTCTACACCTTATGTAACAATTAACCTAAGCAAGAAGACAGTTAAACATGACGGTCAAGAGGCACCTTCCACACATAAGGTGGGCACACACCCATGAACTTACTGTAACTGTGTTTTCTGCACAAGATGTTTTCTGCACCCATGAACCTGGCATCAAGAGGAAAAGAAGGACCCTCCCTCAGGGTTTACTGCTAGCTAATGGCTGCTAGGGGATGGAGAGTCATTTTCTTCAGCTGTGTAGCCACCTGTAAGTTGCTCCTGCTCCAGTAAATGACTTCCCATCCATGCATATGCAAGCAGCTATAACTAAACTCAGTGGGTCACACACAGGAAGACTTGAAAATGGGAGATGGGAAGTGGAAGGGTCTCAGTGGGAAGAGAGGAGGATAAGAGAAGTGAGTTGGGGAAAAAAAACGAGAAAAATTCATTACCTATGTGAATAAAACTGTCAAAGAATAAAAATAAGTAAATAACAAAGGAATGCTAATCTTTTGTGCACCATGACAGCTGCACTTGGCACTCCCCTGCTAAAGCAAAGATTACTTAATGAGATACTAGAAACGTGAACTCTGGACATTTTTTTAAATTGATAAATGACGCAATTGAAGTAGAGCCATTTTCTCCTAAACTTCCGACAAAAATAAAAAGCCAGTTCATGGCCAGGGAGAAAATAACTGAGACTCTCAATTGGAAGAAGCTTGGCTGCAGAGGCTGTGCAGGGCTCTGCGCTCAGGAAGGAATGTGTAGAAACTGAGCAGATCTCAGATAGACATGTGACCGATAAGCATGAGAAAAGAGGCTCCCTGTCATTTGGCTCCAGGGGAAATGCAAATTAAAGTCACAGTGATGGCATCCTTCACACCTGTTAGGATGGAGCCTTTGGAATGCGTGCACAGCTGCTGCTTGGAAAGCAGAGAGGGGAGGGCCACTTTGAAAAACTGCTCAGCAGCTTTTGCTAAAGCTCCATGTGGCAAGCCCCAGATGACTTGGTGATTCCAATCCTAGATGTTTATCCAAGAGAAAGGAAAGACACCAGACAAAAACCTGAAAATGAATATTTATTCATCTTCATCCAGGAAAAGTCTGCAAAGTACTCGGTGCCTGAGAAACGAAGTGCAAACATGTTGCAGTTTATGTCTATGGGAAGACATGCCAGTCAGCAACGAGACAGAATGCAACAAGCAGTGTCTACCAAACGCCACACAATGTGGGTGACTTCATCAGTGAGGGAAGTGAAGCGAGACGGAGAACCCCAGCAATGTACCATATCATACATACAGAGAAAGCCCCCACAGTACTGATTCAACACAAAATGACCCCAGGGCTCCCCAAGCTGCTGTGCTGAAATATAGATTGATACTTGCTGGCCAGGACAGTGGCTGAGGCAGGAGCATGAATGATATCTGGGGTGGTAGAAAAGTTGAGTATTTTCATCATGTTGATAATGACAAAATCCATGTGTCACACCCTTAAAACAGATGGTTTTATTGTATATGAAATGTGTTTCGGGACCACAAATCCTGAGTAAGTCAATGGAAAAGAAAACAGGAATGGTGAAGTGTGCTCAGCTGATCCATCCTGAGGCAGAAGAGGGGGGAACATGCCACAGACCCCAGGAAGAAGCACTGTAGAGGCAGCCCAACATAACCCCAATATTGTTTCAAATACACGTGGATGAGACCACAGTTTAGGTGTTGACAGTTCTAGAGGTGATGGTGTAGGAGGTTCTTCTGTATTTGTGTTGCTTTCATTGGTGAATAAAGAAACTGCCTTGGCCTTTTGATAGGGCAGAAATTAGGTAGGCGGAGTAGACAAAATGGAATGCTGGGAAGAAGGGCAGTGTGGCAGATGCCATGAAACTCCTGTCTGAGACTGATGCTGGTTAGAATCTTTTCTGGTGAGCCACGACCTCGTGGTGAACACAGATTAATAGAAATGGGTTAGATCAAGATGTGAGAGTTTGCCAGGAAGAGGCTAGATATAATGGGCCAGGCAGTAATTTAATTAATACAGTTTCTGTATGGTTATTTTGGGGGTTAAGCTAGCTGGGCGGGACGCGGCCCATGCCTCATTACTACAAGGTGATACAGTTGAAACCTGGGGAGTGGTAAGTGCTACTAACAAACCCACGGAGGATACATAGTGCAAGCAGAGGGGGTTGCACTATCAGAGAGGAACCCAAGATAAGAGGCCAGGTAGAGTAAGGAGAGGAGAAACATCAAATAACAAAAAGTGTAGTAAATGAGGGGCTCGGGCTGCGCGTTCCCGGCGCAGGGCCCCTTGTTTTGTGCCGCCCGGCTCCCGGTGCATACCCAAAATAATTACACGGAAACTGTATTTATTTAAATACTGCCTGGCCCATTATCTCCAGCCCCTTATTGGCTAACTCACATATTATTTTAGCCCATCTCCATTAATGTGTATCACCACTTGAGTTGTGGCTTACCGGCATGAGTCTAACCAGTGTCCATCTTGTGTTGGAGAAGCATGGCATCTGCCTTTGCCACACTGCCTTCTCTCTCACAGCATTCCATTTTATCTACTCCGCCCACCTTAGGGCTGCCCTATCAAAAGGCCATGGCAGTTTTCTTTATTTAACCAATGAGGGCAATAACACAAATAGAAGACCCTCCTACACCATTTCCCCTTTGGGGCGCCAATCATCTGTTGCAATGAGGGGCTCGGGCTGTGTTCCCGGTGCTGGGCCCCTTGTTCTATCCCACCCGGCTCCCAGTGCATACTCGAAATAATTGCATGGAAACTGTATTCATTGAAATACTGCCTGGCCCATTAAGTCTAGCCTCTTATTGGCTAACTCTCACATATTTGTTTAACCCATTTCTAATAATCTATAAGTTGCCACTAGTCGTGGCTTACCCGGAAAGATTCAGCGTGTGTGACCTGGCAGGCTTCATGGCGGGTGGCTCTCTCTGGCTCTGTCCCCTTCCCAGCATTCTGTTCTCTTTATCCTGTCTATCTAAGTCCTGCCCTATCAGAAGGCCAAGACAGTTTCTTTATTAACCAACAAAAGCAACCCAAATACAGAAGGACCCTCCTACAAAAAAGAGTATGTCACAGATGACAGATAGTCAGACAGGTACCCAGAGAGACTTAAAGACAGACGCACTCTGACAGATAGACAACAGATTACAGACAGATGGTGACAAAGAGACAAAACAGGTGACAAAGAGACAAGAGACAAATAGATGACAGGCAGACAAGCATATAGACAGATGCTGACAGACAGACAGATGTCAGAAAGACAAAAGAGGTGACAAACAAACAGGAAGTTGTCAGAAAGACAGAAGACAGGATAACAGACATACAAAAGATAAAAGGCAGACAGATCAGCATATAGACATCCAGACATCTGTCAGACAGAGAGACAACCAACTTACAAAAGATAGACAGACCGACACAGCTATAAGGCAGACAGATGGCAAACAGGCAAGTCAGCTAGTACACTTCGACATATATAAAGCTTCGATATAAAGGCCTCTTGGATATATCAACAGAATTAACAGAAAAAAATAAACCCACACACCTGGCAGAGGTCTAATTGACCTTTCTTGCTAATTAATAGGTGGTTGTGAGACACATTAATAATTGGCATGGTAGGGCACGTGCAGTTCTGTGCTAGTGGGCTTTCTCTCTGCAGTAGAAGCCTGAACACAGGCAGGCCCAGCTCTGCAGATCACCTAAGCTGGGACTCAAGCAAGCAGTCCAATTCTCAAGGGACTGAGAGTAGCGATCAATAACAATTGTTATGCAAAACACCCATTGGTCTGGTTAGGAAGTTAATAACTGCCCTCTGTGTCACTCCTGGGTTAGGGAGGGCCGTGAAGATTAAGCTGGGTAGCAAACTGCTTCCTTTTTAGACTTAAATATAAGAAATTCATGAATTTCAGGGAAGCAGAAGTAAAAAGCAACAAAGAAACAAGGAGAAACCGATGAACCAGGACACAGCAGAGAAAATGAACAGAGCTGGAAGGCAGGGATTGGAAAGATGAATATAGTTTACAGGAGTCCAGAGAAGCCGGGTTAAAAAGACTGGAAACACCTGTTGCTTTCCAAGGAGACAGACAGACAGATGGTCCTGGGGAGTATAACTGTGACTGTGGCCTCAGTGTGGCGGTTCAGTTGGACAATGCAGGGGACTGATACAGGAAATGGAAGCTCTGGGGAGGAAACTCACGTCGCTTTTGGAAAAGTGACTTTATTAGAGATGTCTATCACACATTTAAAACATATCAGTTAGCGTTAGGCTGGGATGGGTGCCTCACTATAACCCTCCAAAGAGAAGTTTCTTGTAATCAATAAAGAAATCCATGACTGGACAAGGTGCAGAAAGTGAGAGACTTTGGAGCACCTAAAGTCCTAAATGGGATGTCTTCACCAAGCTCCTCCCCTCAGGGCTCAGGGATCTATGCAGAAGAGGAGGTAGAGGATTGTAAGAGCCAGAGGTAGCAATGACTCCAAGAGCATGTGGAGGATCATGGTCCTAGAGCACGCTCCGAGTCTGCAGCCTGTTGGCTGGCCTATGATGAACAAGAAGCACCCCCACACACACCCTCCAGAGGCAGCGAAGCCTGGATCCCATCTCCCATGCCTGGGTCCACCTTACTTCCCTGGCAGCCCAGATGCATGATTACCATGGAAACTGTATTTCCCATGGAAGCACTCATCCTCCATGGAAACCTCTGGAGAGCATCTCTGAGCACAGTGGTCCCCAGAGCCACTATCCAGTAAGGAAGTGACAACAGCACAGACCCTCACAGGAAGTCTAGAGTCAAATATGACAGTGTGCTTCCTCCAGCCCTCGTGAAGGGGACTCTTCTGAGGTTTCTTCCTCCATGCAGGGGGTACCATACCACTATCTGTCAGGGTAAACTGTGTGGTCAGCTTAATGTCCTCAAAAATGAGGGAAAAGTATACTTCTGTCGCTGATATTGGCTGATATTGGAGTACATGGATACCCACCTTCCCATATGGCAGCCTTGGCTGCCCTTGTAGTGATTGGAAGTAAGGAAGAAGTGTGCGGCTCGGCTCAAGGACTCACAAAGGAGGGACAGAGCAGAGCTTGCACTTTGTGTGGGCAGCCTGGCCCAGCATGTCTTATGGCAAGTACAGACTGTGCTATCCTGTCCACCTGAGCCACAAGCCAAGGGAGGCTCCTGGAGGTACAGTGAGAAGCTTCTTGCTGGTCCCACGCCTCAGCCCCTCCACCAGGCAGAGCACTGAGCACAACCTTCTCAGAGCTGGGGACTCATCTCATCTCTCCTTCCTGTCCAGCTCCCTTTCAGGGCATCTGTGCTTAGAGAGAAATGCCTGTGTACTGGAGATGCCATGTGAAGTTTCCAGAGGTTTCTAAGAGCTAGAAGGAGCTAGACACACCCATAGGAGCTCAGGGACAGTCAAGATCTCAGGGTTTGGGTTGGGGGCAAACTTGTGAGATAGGGCCAGCATCTAATTACAGAAGGCAGGGTGTTCTGGTGAAGGAGAGAGAGACCTGGGAGGGGTGGACCTGGCAAGGGTGGATCTGGCAATGCTGAAAAGTTTATAGGAAGCCAGCGCCATGTGAGCTGTGGAGACCATCTCTGGTGTCACCGAGGGCCAGCCTCACACGGCCCTGGGATTACCTCCCTACCCAGCACTAGGAACTCACGCCACGTTGGAGAGGCTCAGGCTCAGAGACTGGGCAGACAGATCATTATCCCCAGTGTGGACATGTGTAAACACCGTGCCTTCCTGGCCTGACAGCTCTTGGCAAACCTGGAACTGGGCTCATGGGAGCACTACAGCTACGGTGGCAGGGTAAGGCTACATCTGAGAACCCTGGCATATGGTGTTTGCAGGGCTCTATGCTGTGTAGGATGCCAGAGAGCAGAATGAAAGTTGTAGAGCCCAATGCAGGCCAGGCCTGTGAGTAACCCTGTCTGGGAGAAGCAATTAGTGGATGAATTGAAGCCAGTGTCAAGCAAACACTCATCACAGGCCACGGCAGCTTGGGAAGCGTTCAGCCATTGGTGGAGTTATGTGACTAGGATGCACTGGGGTTCCTCAGCTTGGCCTGCAGTTCATTAGTCTGCCGTCGACCAAGAACTAAGCCCCAATCAATACTGCCCCTCCCCTAAGGCGTGCCAGGACATAGCCACAGCTCTGCAGGCCATCTGTCACCCATCGCTCCGTTAATAAAAGGCTCCTCATGGGTATGCTGAGAGAGTGCCGAGTCTGGGTCCAGGCCTGCTTCCTAAGACTACGGACCTGAGTGCCTTCCAGGAAAGCTTTCCTAGAGGTCAACGGGCTCTTCTGATGGCTAACACTGTCTACCGACGGGCTCTTTTCTCATGGTTAACACTGCCCATTTGACAGAATCCACAGTCACCTAGGAGACAAACCCATGGAAGTATCTGAGAGGAATATGCTTCTAGATTAGGGCAACTGAGGTGAGAAAACACATATCCAGTGGTCTAGGTCCCAGATGGAATAAAAAGGAGGAAGGTAACTAAGCACCGGCATTTGTCTCCGCTTCCTGGTGGCAGATGCAATGTGGCCTGTTGTTTCTAACTCCTGCCTGCAGTCCTCACCCACTATGAGGGAGCATACCCTTACACTGCTGGTCAGAACAAACACTTCCTTCTTTAAATGACTTTTGTTAAGTATTTTATCACAGTGAAGAGACCAGTAATTAAGACAGGCCTCCAAAACTGACAGGGCTCCAGAGGGAAGGCGGAAATGGGGACTCATTATACATGATGTGGGCTTCTATACTCCCTCTGTTACACAGCTGGGGCCTTCAGTAGTGAAGCGTGATGACGTGAGAGCCCTGTAACTACAGCCTCTGTAGAAGAAGTCTTGGAGATGCCTATGCCCAGATCAACACAGGATTGGCTAACAAAGGTCAAGTATAGCCATTCGGTGACTATCCCAAGGACCAGTCAGTATTGCATCATCAAACGGACAGGAGCATCTTAACTTAGGGAAAACCCAGTGGGAGTTTTCTAGGGATTACAGGTAGCAACCTGAACTCAGGTGTGTGTGAGCCAGGGGACAAGCAGGATATCTTGGACAGAGCAGTCAAGGCCGGCCTTTCATTTCTGAGCAGGAACAGCAGTTGGTGGAGCAGACACATTCACCCTGGGCTTGCTGAGTCACAAGGGCAGGTTCGTCCCCCTGGCTCCTGTGACAGGGTGTCCTAGTCACCAGTGCATGGGCAGGAGCCTTCATCTCCGACTTCCATGTGGTGGTATTTTGTTTGTGATCTAACAAATAAAGCTTGCCTGAAGATCAGAGTGCGGAGTTGGGGCACTCATTAGCCATAGAGGCCAGGCAGTGGGGGTTCACGCCTTTAATTCTAGAACTTTGGAGGCAGAGGCAGACGGATCTCTATGAGTTCAAGACCACCTTGGGCTACACAAGATTGATCCAGTCGGAAAAAGAAAGAGGGCCAGGTGGTGGTTCACACCTTTAATCCCAGAGCTAGGGAGGTGGACACAGGAAGGGATATGACTGAGATGGACATAAGGTGGGAGGAGCCAGGAGCTCAAGCATTCAGTCTGAGGATTCCTGGAGACAGGAGCTTGCTCACTTTCATTTGAAGATTTCTTTGGTAGAGGTAAAAGATCTGTCTAGTGGCAGGCTCCTTTACTTCTCTGATCTTTCAGCATTTACGCTGATATTTGACTTCGGGTTTTTATTATTAAGACCAATTAGAATCTGTGCTACATTCAGCCTCCAGAAGAGTGAGAAATAGCTTCTTGCTATTGGGTCACAGCAATAGGATGGAGAGCAGGCACATGGAAACATCAGCCAACTTTGGGGATGCAGATGTTTCTGGGGGCAACATCATCGTGGCACCAGGAAACTCTTGCAATCTGCTAGGGTCCCACTTCCAGGATGGCTGCCTCCATATGGGTGCTGGTCTTTCTGCTCTGTCCTGACCACAGCTGGACCCTTTTTGAATGAATGAAAGACCAGAAACTGCAAGGTGCAGACACCCTAAACACCTACCACCCTGTCACAGCAACCCTGTCTCCTGGCCTCTGCAGCCATGCTCCTGGTAAGAACTTTTTGCCTTTAGCACCCACTTCTCCTGGGTTTATTCTTCAGCCCTTCATGTCTAGTCTCTTGTTCCCACATGCATGGGACTGTACTGTGGCCCTGGCCCCTGCTCCTTGGGACACAGGCCTATGTCCCATTAAGTTCCCCTTCAAAGCAGTAAGGAAGAACAGAGAAGACCCGGCCACTGACCCCCACCTGCCCAACCCAGGCTTGCTTTCTGTTTATACTGTAGTCACTGTGAGTCACTTGGGGCCCAGGCTGACACACAGCCAGCCTCTCAACGGTGGCAGTCACTGTTCTAGAGGGAATTGGAGGTCTGTTGTGACAATTAGATAGTCAGGTAGAAGAGGAACCTGTCACTCCTCTGGACAGAGGAACAGAGCCAGGCGTATGGCCCTGCCCAAATCCAAGGGTCCAGCCTACTCCTGATCTATCCCTCCAAGTAAGAGTGTATTGATTGGACCATGTCTCAGATTTATACTGACAAAAGTCATAAGAACAAAAGCTCAAGGTGCGGCCTGTGAAGACAGCACACACCACCCTTGTGGGAACCCACTGGCCTCTGCAGGAACTCAGGAGAAAACCCACAAAGCTGAGTCCAGGCCCTTTGGAAACTAGTCAGAGGGGAATAAAGAGATTTTTAAAAGCAAGAAGAGAATCCTTGTATCCTTGTCTACTGAGATTGGGACACTTGCATCGTTCTTAGATATAATTATTTAATCTATTAAAATTTTAAACAAAACAAAGGGCAAGCCCTGTTATTTGGTGAGTGAGTCATGCAGAAGGACCAGGGCACCATGGGGGGGGGGGCAAAAGAACACAAGGACTGAAGAAGGGAGTGTCAGGAAGGCAGATGCAAATTAGGATGGATGAGGAGCAAAGGAGGAAGGGAGGGAAGATGGATGAATGAAGGGAGGGAGGGACGGAGGATGGAAGGGATGGAGAGAAAGCAGGAACAGAGGATGGATGGATTAATGGGGGAGGGAGAGAAAAGAGAGAGAATAGAGAGAAGGAAGAAGGAAAGAGGGATGGAAGTATGGAGAAAAGGAGAAGAGGAGCGAGGAAAGAAAGGGAGGAGGGATGGATAGGGGAAAGACTGGAGGGTGGAAAGGAAAGAGGGATGGGAGAAGGTGGGAGTAAGGAAAGATGAGGACCTAAGGAGAGGAACAGGGTGGAAAGGAAAAGGATATAGAGGGAGAGAAGTAAATGACAGAGGGAGAGAGAAGAGAGAGGGGAGGTGGGAAGGGAGAGAGGGAGGACAAGGGCATAAAAGGGGAAAGGAGGGTATGCTCCCTCCTTTGAGGTGTTCTATTGAAGAAGCTGAAAAGGCTGGTGAATCAGAAGTTTCCTGTCCTGACCGCCAAGTCCCAAATAACTACTCTTGTAAATGCTTAAACAATAGCTCAGACTTATTACTAAATAGCTCTTACATTTTAAGCTAACCATATAATTTATTTATGCTCTGCCATGTGGAGGTACCTTCATTATTATGGCACATTCATATCCTGCTCCCTCCGTGTCCGGTTGGTGACCCCTGACTCCACTCTTCTCCTTCCCATCATTCTTAGTTTGGTCACCCCACCTATACTTCTGCCTGGCTACTGGCAGCATTTTATTGAACCAATTCGAGTGAGAAATCTTGACAGTGTACAAGAGGATTATTCCACACCAGGCAGGTGCACAGCTGAGGCCTGCATGGACTGTTAAAGAGAGCAGATGGCCCTCAAGTGAGTGTCTATCCTCAGGGGCTCTTAACAAAGAGAAGGGCAGCAGCAGTTTAGAACTAAGAGACCAGGATCCATCCCTTTTACCAGGAGGGCAGACAAGGGCTCTGAGAGGCTGGCCATGGAAAGAGCAGCCTCTGGGATATGTGAGGACGCTTTCCCCTCCCGCTCTTCTTCTGTTTTCCATTTCTCCCTTCCCTCCTCAGAAATCGAAAGGGCAACCCTAGGAAGGTATTGGATTGGATGCGTGTAGCTTCTGTGGTCAGAACCAAGTGGGAAAATTACCTCTAAGCATTTCTCTGCCCCATAGGAGGAAGGATTTAGCCACAAAGCCATTAGACAGTGCAACGAGCTGCCAGGCTGTGGAAATAGTCTAAACGGCTACCCAAAAGGAGGTAGGGAAGAGGTCCTTGCCAAGAATAAGCCAACATTTCTGAAACACGTTTCAATGCCCCCTCCCTGCTGTTTTGAGGAGGGCCATGCTTGCAGAATCCCTTTGTAAATTAATGATAAAGGGTTTGGTGGGATAAGGATTCTGGGCTTCTGACCTGGCCATCTTCCTGCCATGCAAAATCTCCCATGAGTTCACAGGGAGGAGCATCAAGGAACCTGGTACCCTACATTCCCAGTGATGGGCGTTACCTCTGTTACCTTATTGCACATTCACAGCCCCAGAGTCAAGAGGGTTTTTGTGCTTCCCACCTGTGAGCCTTGTGAGGCAGCGACCCTGGCATCCATCCCTGTCCAAAGCCTAGGTCATCGGAATAGGATTCTTTTGTGTGAGAGAACTCTGCATAGAGCTCTGGAAAGGACTATGGTGGGGATGGGGAAAGGGTGTCCTTCCAGGGACCTAGCAAACCAGGGAAACCAAGCCACCATGGGCAGAGAGCCAAGTTACAGGCCAGGTGTTAAGAGAGGCAAGAAAGGGCCAAAAGGTGTGTCCAAACCCTGCCAGTGTGCATCCACTCTGCCTGAGAAGCAAGGCAAAACCCCAAAACTCTTCTTTGTTCAAATGAGTCCTTTATTTAGTCTTCTCTGCAGACACAGGACACAGCAGCTCCCTCTCTGAGCCTTTGCTGGTCACAAACTTGCCCTCAGATTGGAAAGTGGCATCTCAGGACAGACAGAGCATCTGAGACAGGACCCCAATGGGGCTACTGAAGAATGGGGGGAGGAGTCTTCTGCACCGATCTCTGATGCTCCATGGTACTTTAGTGTTGGGCCTAACAGAGTCCTGGTGACATCCCCTGAGCTCTGGTACCCAGAAGCAGAATCTGTCATGCCCGATGCTCACTGTGTCTCCTTCACATAGGCCAGATCTGCTCTCCTCCTGGCAAAGGCCCCAGCCAAGACAGCATTCACTTTGCCGTCTGAGGCACTGGAGCAGAGGAGCAAGACCATATCTTGAGACAGAGCTGAATATACGTCAAAGGTAGCCCCAGGTTTAAGTGTAGACAGGGCTGTGTTCATCTTTGAGAGCAATGCCCTCCCCACACCCTACCCTGTGTCCTTGACAACAGCTAGCACCTCCTGGGACCCCTGAGCTCAGAACGGAGAGGTGACTGACTAGCAGGTTCACTCACATGAGAACTAAACCCACAGCAATGAGACATCGGCAGAACCTTGGTCACTACCCCACCCATTGTGGGGTCCCCAGACAGACTGTCCCTTGGGGCTTCCTTTCTCATGGAGGGAAAGGTGACCTGCACAAATCCAGAGTTTTCAACTGGAGAAGGGACCCCGGGTTGCTCGAGGAAGGTGGGGGTGGGTCTCATGGCCCTTCTGCCAGTTCCCTAACCCTGCTAGAAGAGGAAGCTGTACTAACGGACAGTCTGCACAGGCCTCAGCGCCAGGCATTTCAGGTGAAATTTCATCCACTCAGTGATGCTGCCCCTGTGGCGTCTGATACCTCTGAGGACGGCAGCTGGAGGCAGGTGCGTTTGCGGGTAGAGAAAGACACGCTGGTCATTAACAATTCAGCAAGGCCATGCATTTTGCTTTGATTTGACTTTTCAAACCTGGCCTGTAAAGGAGACAGGCCTACACTGGCGTTTCACGTGGCCCTGTTTACATGGTGTTGCTGCGCGTGAGAATCAGTATCCCCATTGACACATGGGGTGCTGCAGAGGAACAGCTTTGCAGCTGACAGGTGACAGATGCATTCTTGAATTCAGGTGTGGCTGCACCTGGGGCACATTGTAGTAGTACCCCCACATTCCAGCATTCAGCTTTCAAGACTTCGGTAAATTCATGGCAGCCACTGTCAAAAACACTGAAGGGAAACTTTAAAAACTGAACTATATGCACATTTTAAATTGTGCGCCATTCTGCTCTGTCCGGTCCAGGGGGCAGGGCAGCTCCTCACTCAGCGTATCCGAGTTGTATGTGTGCCCCCCCCATTAATCATTGCATCACTCTCTCCACTCCTGTGGTACTCCAGCCTTTGTGCTCATATTTTATTTCCACAGAATACAAAAGCAGCACTGCCGGCATTTCTGTTGGAGTATGTTGTTATAGACTTTCCATTTTATTAGTTATTGACGCTCCCCCATTTCTGGGTCTAATTTCTCCGTTGCACTTTACCTGGGTCATGAATACATAGGGCACAGCAAAGTCTGGCTGGAGTTTGGTCTCCGCACCTGCAGGGCTGACTCCGTATACCTCAATGACAAGGAAGATGATTTCATCAGCAGGCGTTGTCTTAGGGACACCTGCGACATTACAATCTGTGCTAAACAAAACCTCTGGCCTTATGCTTCAGTAAGGGTATTTGGTTGATGTGGCCAGATGCTGAGATAGGTGGCAAGAAGGAAGTTGCTCCCTAAGGTGTGTGTTGATGCCTCTACCTCTTCCTTTCCTGAGCAGCAGCCTGCTATCCCACGCAATAGGGCCCCCCTCGGACCGGACTGAGGGGCTTCACCGCCTTACCAGGATTTTAATTAACCCAGTGCTAGCTTGGTGAGAGCCTCCAGAAGGAAGTCTGGGGAATCAGAGAGAGTTCATTGGCTGAGATGTTGATCGGTGATACTTAAGCCTGCAGGAGCAATAGTCAATGTCCGGCACTGGGCTCCTCAAGGAATAACGTAGGATCGCAGTGTGAAAAATGACCATGGAGGAACAGGCCAACCGCTTAGGCTGTGCGGCAGCCGGACACAATATTAATGGCATCATTAACAGCACCATGCAAGTCCACCCTGGGGGCGTTGGTGCACACGTATTAATATGGTCCATTTCTGGGAAGCTGCAACATTGCTGTGTGCAGAATAATGATGACTCGGGTGACTGGGAGATGGCATATGAACAAGTGGAATGCAGTGGCCTGGCCTGGAGGGAAACTGTCCCAGACAGATACTCCTCATAATGCTTTTCCGTTTCAAACCCCAAACAGCAAGTCATATCCAAACAAACACATTCTGCTGGGGGCTGTGACTATGGACAAGTAAGTGTGTGCCTCAGTTTCTCTTTGTGACATGAGCCATTCAGGGACTCTCAAGACTAAGGGATGATGTCATCTGACAGTTCAATCATGCTGAGAAGTCAAAAAAAAAATGCTCCATCTTGGACACCTGGTCTTAGGAACCCAGAGTGCAATTACTTTTCCCTTCTAGAGTTGGAGAAACAGAGACACAACAGAGGGCAGACAAAGCCAAGAGGGACCCTCCATCTTGGCAATGGGTGTCCATTTGTAGAGTCCTCAAGCTCTGGAAGCTGTAATTATTCTATCTCAGGGCAAAAAAAGCAAGCCTTGGAGACAGAAGCCAGTAGGAGGAAGGGCATAAAAAAGTTAAGCAAGAGACTTGATCAAGGCTGGCCATGACCTAGGAGCCATGTCAGAGAAAAGATTCAGCAATATCTATTGGGCAAGGTGGACATTTCTCAGAACCATCTGGAGGCTGAAGGGGTCTCTGCTGAGGACAGGGAGGGACCAAACATAGCAGGACGAGGGGAAAATAGTAGCCAAAAGAAAAGTGAGACCGGGGGAACAGAAGTCACTA